>OMLF01057465.1:2466-16546 GCA_900302615.1 Holocentrus rufus | reverse complement strand
CTAGCAACCATCCAGAACACCTTAGCAACGGCCTAGCAACACCCTAGCAAATATCCAGAAAACCATAGCAACCACCTAGCAACGCACTAGCAACCATCCAGAACACCTTAGCAACCACCGAGCAACGCCCTAGCAACTGCCTAGCAACCGCCTAGCAACCACACAAAACACCATAGCAACGCCCTAGGAACCACCCAGAACACCACAGCAACCGCCTAGCAACGGCCTAGCACACACCCAGATCACCAAAGCAACTGCCTAGCAATGTCCTAACAGAACACCATAGCAACTGCCTAGCAACATCCTTGCAACCATCAGAATACCATAGCAACTGCCTAGCGACCGTCTAGCGACACGTGCCCAACTGCCCAAAACAGCCTAGCAAGCTCCCAGAACACTATAGTAATGACCAAGAAACACCCCAGTGTTTATTTTTACTGTCTTAGCAACGTGTATCAACCAAAATTGCTTGACAGCAATCACCCGCATTTTCTTCAGGAAATGCACCTTTCTAGTTTTATTTCATTTTATTTTCACATCACAATTTTTGTCCCAGCCAAACGAGTTATAAAGTTAAGTACCAAGTTATAAATGATATAATTTCTCTTCTTCAGATGTTAAAATGAATGATAAATTTTATTTTATTGCCTTATATCTGAAGTCCCATAGATTTTTTTTAATCTCACCTGTACAGTTTGAAAAATTTCCCTCTGCTTCTGTGTTTTATTGTTTGACATTTTATTTAAATGTGCAAATAAATAAAAATAATGTAGCTGCAGACTGACCGGTAGAGTCCTTGTGCAGCATCCAGACACATCCGAGCCTTCCTGTTCCAGGACATTTTGCACGTTGAGTCCAGAACCTGCCTGAGGCTTCCCTTCTGGCAGTACTCCATGATAAGGAGGAACTGTGGGTTTGGTCCTTCAGGCGGTGAGGGGGACACATCATATAAAACATAAGAGTGCTATATGCACTTTAACTCTTAACCACATTCATGTTGAGACATTTAATTATAACATTTAACATAACAATTAAGACCATCAGCCTGTCAGCTTCTGTCAGCCTCTCCTCTGCCTCCTCCACAGTTTGTCAGCAGGTGGCATCAGTCAGGAAATCTGCTGTGGTGGTTTTCAGCACAATACAGGGCAACGGGGCTGATGGGAAATGTAGTCTTAATGTGGAGAAACACAAACGCTAACAGTACCACTGCTGGGAGAGAGAGGCTGACAGCTGTTTCCATCATGATCTCTTTTGTTTACTGATCTCACAAACTGGTACACACTGCACCTTTAACACAATATCACAACCAGACAGATCTGGCTTTACTCACCGTTTTCGTCCTGCACACAGATGCCAAACATTCGCAGGATGTTGGGCGACTCAAAGCGTCTCATGGTTTCGACTTCCTTCATGAAAACCCTCCGCACCTCACTTTAGGGGAGAAAACAGGTTGGTATTCACAGTATAAGATGCTGCCATCACACTTTGAACACATCAGACCATGTAATCATGAGTTTAACCAAAGCCTGTAGAGAAAGAAAGCCAAAAGACGCTCCTTGACTGCAGTGAGATGAAAGAGTGAAATACAGTATTTTGACCATCAGGGGGAGGCTGAGCGTTTGCTGAACAGCAGAATATATGATCCTTAATGCTATAAAATGATATCCAAATGATATCTCCCACCTGCCATGAATTATTAATCAAGGTCCATCATGACCCAACATCCCAACATACATGAGAAACATGAGCTGACACAGTTCTCTGACATGAACCGTGTCCCTGCAGGACGAGCAGAGCCACAGACCTTGGCGTGTTGCTCATGGGGTCGATGTATCTCTTGATGGCCACAGTGAAGCCACGGTACTGTCCTTTGTAGACTTCTGAAGTGGACGTGGTGAAGAAGGGCTTCTTGGGAAATTCGTAGGTCAGCTCTTGAGGTTTGATCTCTTGGATGCCTTGACTAGTGACGCTGGGCTTCTCAACTGGGAAGAAAAACACAGGAGTTGGTTTTCAGAGTCACTTCAGAGTCAGAGTCTTTCAGGATTGTAATTTACTCTGTTCGGTTTCGGTTATTAGGGAGGCGTTCTGGTTTGACATCTGTCTGCATTCTGTTAAAATATTCATGTCCCTGGGCCATTTATTTATTTATTTATTTATTTAAAAATGATACTGAAACACATCATTACAATAATCAAAAAATGACATCTAGGTACATGGGTTTCTATGCTTGTAGTCCTGCTTGACTATTGTTTTGGCAGATGCTTGTATCAAAACAATTTAAAATCGATTTGTGTGACTTCAGATTTGCTGAATGAACAATGAAGAGTGGATAAATGGATTAAGAATACATAGATACATAAAATAAATACATAAATAATCCTAATAATATCAATATTACAACAGTTACTGGCAGTACTACAACTACAACTACTTGTTGCATATAATAATAATAATAATAATAATGATACAATTATTACCATTATTATTATCTCTGCAATTTTGTTGTTGAAAGGATTGCTCTTACAAATACAATACAATCTACATAGAAATAATAATATTAACAATAATAATATTAAACAACCATTCTGATATTTAAGTGTGGTGTACTCACTGTTTTCCAAGATCTTCTGCATGACCTTCATCCACTCCTGGAACACTGAGAAACAGACAGACGCTCTCAGTCTGATGACAGTCGAACACTGAACACAGTCACAGATCTCAGGCATATACAGCAACTCACTAAACACTAAACTTTATGATATTTTGATACAGCATTAGACGCAAGAAATCACTAAATATTAACATGTGGTCCATGTGATAAATCAAAAGACTGACTTGACATAATTTTTTATGTGATAAATTATCAGTCGCCAGTCTCTATCTAACCGACTGACCTAACTATCAGCTCAGAGGAAACTTTGGTCCCGATACTGCCTGATTCTATAGAGGCTTATTCCTGCCACATACAAAATATCTAAATTGGTAGTTTTTGAGTAACAGAGTCACAATGATGAGACAAAAGTCTACCAGGGAGCAGGTGTGCAGATGTTTGCAGACGATAGAGCTGTATATGTTGTTAGCAGGAAAGTTTCCACGGTGTAATCACAACTTACACAACATCACAACATCACATCAGGAGCAGAATGACTCGAGAGAAACTGCCTGACTCTGAATGTGAACTAAACTGCTTCAGTGTGTTTTTCATCGAAAAGGCAAACTGCATTGCAGAACTGAATGTTAAAATAAGGGGAAAGTGTGTTGAACAGGTTTGCAAAGTAAAATACTTTTGTCTAATGTTTGACCCTCATCTAAAATTTGACAGACACATGAAAAGAATGAGCAAGGTCATAAAAGCAAAATCCATATTTTTCGACCTGATTTGCAATTGTTTTTCATTTCAGGCTATAAATATTTATGTGCACAGTAGGATTCTGTCACATATCAGCCGTTGTATAACCTCATTAAAACCCATTAGCTTTCACCATTGTCATATTGGTGAACCCCGCCCAGCCTACACCTGTGATCCACATTCTGTACTGTAAGACAAAAAGTTTCTCCTCACATTTCTTCATCTCCTCATCATCCGCCTTCCCGTCCAGCTCGTCCTGCTCCTTTCGTGGCCTTTCGTCAAACACCTTGTACATTATGTTGCTGTGGTCCACCTGCATGGCGCCGGACAGAATCTGGAAGTTATCGTTGAGGCGGTCGTTGACCTCGGCGAAGTCGTCCCCATGGCTGTAGGACTTCATTATGCGCTCGATCAGGTTGGCCGAGGTGTATTTCTTCATCAGGTCCTTGGCCGAGGTCAGGGTGGTGAGCAGTTCGTGCAGAGCTCTGTCCACGATGTCGCAGGTCTGGCCCGAGCCGCTCTGCTTGATGGCCAAAACCAAACCCTCCAGCGTCCTGACACGGTCGGCGACACGGCGGCAGCGCTTCTTGTTGGCCTTCACCTGCTCACAGAGGCTGTAGATGGATGAGGCGATGGACAGGATGGGATCGATGGCGTCCATGATCAGCTGCAGACACACGGCAGAACGAGACCAGTGAACCAGAGCTGAACGAGAAAAATTATCTTGATGTGGGATTACAGGAACACATTCATAATGTTGAACATCCAAGTGACATCCTCCATTTTCCTGTTACTTCTCAACAAAAAGCCTTGTGTATTTTCACGCTACAGAACTGCACTGAGTTCTTCTCTCAATGCACAAATTAACTCACTGAACGATCTGACTCTGAGCCTGATTTCCAGAGTTTTTTGAACAGTTGGTTTATTTTTAAATTAAAGAGAAAGAACTTGAATTCTGAGTTTTTTGAGCCAAACTGTGATACAAACCAAACTCTGAGAAAAGGTGATCTGTTGCACACCAGAAGTAAACTTAACTCAACAGAACAAGTGAACTGAACTGATATGATGTGAAGTGAAGAGGGAGGTTCTGCTAAGACTCTTTAGATTTCATCCGAGCAGAAAGCCTTGTCATGCTGAGCTCAGTCAGTGTCAGATATCACTGCATCATTTTCCTACACGCAGGCCTGTTGTTTCCTCACAGCACAAACAGACAAAAACAGCCGTGTTGCTTTGACCCAGAGCCAAAGAAAATCATTTTAGAGAAGGAATTGAAAGTTTCATGTCTGATGTGGCAAAGTTCAGCTCTGGATTTCCTGCGACAGTGAGGGATTCAGTGTTTCAGAGTGTTTGTCAATGTTCTGGATTTCAAAGAGGGCTGGGCAGCACGGACAAAAATCAAATATTATATGATATTATTGACCTAATACCTTGAAATCGACACTGTGATGATACTGTAGGGATGATTAATGGTGCTTTCACTTCTAACAAACAGTCATCAGTAATGAGGATATGATTAACGGAACAGCTAGAACAGAAAACTGCATCCCTTTACTATCATACAGCTTTTAAAACCAGGAAAACACAACAGTTGTACCATATCACCATATTATAAGAGCAACAATGGAAAGATTTAAAATTGATGTAATGTCAATATATTTTTCAGCCATAATTTCAGTAAATATAAGTTCAATTTGTAATATTCAGAGTCCAGTGTCATGTTCTTATCTCACCGATTACATCCAATTTCAGAAAACAAATTCACCTGTCTGGTGGCACAAATCACCCCCCGTAGTTTTGTTTCCTCCAGTCTGAATGTCAACAGCACAGATCCTAAATTCATTCATGCTGAATATTTGTACACTGTTGTACAACCAGTTTGCTACTGGCTGAGAAGCTGTCAGGGTTTTCTGCTTAAGGGCACATCGGTAACAGGTATTAATTAAAGAAATTTCCCACTGTGGGGTTAATAAATCACTTCCAATCTGATCCAGTGACGTCTGCTTCTTTAACCTCTAGGCTCCAACGGCCTGATTAGTAACGAGTGCCTGAACACTTTGTTTGTTTTCCGCTCTTCTGATGCACGTCTTTCAAATATGAAAAAAATAGACGATGGGAAAAAACAAATCGTCTGATTGAAAGGTATGCCACATCAAAAAAAAAAATAAAAATCACTAATGGGGGTGTGGCCAGACATTTCAGTGCAAAAATTACTTTCTGAAGAAGCAGATTAAGCAGGACTTAATTATGAATATGTTTACCGCTCAGCAAATGGGATTTAATGCTAATTCACTTTTTAAGATGTTAAGAGATGTTAAGTGATGATACTGAAAATGTAATGTAATTTGTATAGCACTTTTGAAATCAGTTACAAAGTGATTCATACTAACAGAATAAAATGGAGAGACTGAGAAACAACAGAAATCAAACTGTAACAAAAAAATTAAAAGGAAATGATGACAGAACAAACGAAGGTCCCAGAGTCGTAGAAACTTGCTGTGATGCAGTGATATATTTTATCATTCTTTAAGCAGTTTGTCCATCCAGTAACAACACTGAAACTAGACGAGGAAACCTGCAGGATCTGTGTGACACGACGTCTGCGGTGAGAAAGGTGAGTCATTTTCATGACCAGCTGACTTAAACTAAAACTAAATGTGGGGCAAAAGCAAGGTGTTTATTCATTTAGCACCTTTCTGAAACACTATATCCAAAGTGCTTCACAGAAAAATAACAAACTATCAACTCTATTAACTAAAATATAAATATACATGAAATGATTGCATTTTCATTATTTTGTTTAAATGCAAGATAAAATGGAATTAATTTTCAGTGGATCATTTTTGACTATTTTTACTTAATGCCGAATGAAAAGCTGATTTAAATAAACTTTAAAAGTAACACTTTTTTTGTATTGCACAGTGTGAAAGCATATAAAATTCCTGTGCTTAACTTCTGTTTATATCTTTAAAAATATACAAAGCCCTACTAAAGACATAAACTATAACTGAAACCTGAAACAAACTAAACTGACAATAAACATTTTTATGATAAACAAAAATGAAATAAACCCACAGTGAAACTATCAAAATATAAGCTGAAAAATCAACATAAAAACAACATAAAATCTGCACTAACCCTGGTTCCTTTCCATTCAAATCAGTTTAAATGTTCAATATTCTCCATGTTCTTTATGTCATGTACATGTTTTCTTTTTTCTTCTTTGCAGTGAAATGTTTTGCAGACATTTTGGGGTTTCTTTGTCTAATCTGCACAGTTTCTTCTCTCTCTCTGTTTCAGTCTCAAACTGTTTGTACAGAAACTAAAACCAGATTCAAGTCAGTCTGAATGAAATGAGGCAGGAGGAGACGTGAAGCCCTGACTTGTCTTTGTGTTTCCACCCGGTGACGGATCACACCTCTGGGTGGGACCTCATGCAGGATTACACCACAGAAATGTTTCTCATGAACAGAGAGCTTCATTACAACATTAAATTACAGTTCAGAGTGCACGTCTCGCTGAGCCTTATCACACACAGCTGACTCCTTCTATGATTGATCTAAAGAGTTTCTATAAAAAACTGCATCCTCAGCAGTCAGCACACAAACCTGAGCCACATTCACCAGGAAGAGACAACATGAGAGGCTTCAGTCAGAGGTAACAGAGCTTTTAAAGATAATTTACCTGCTGTGTCTTGTTGGTACGAGCTGCCGGTGCACGTCCAGGTCTGTGTGTGACAAAATGAAAGTGAGGTTTGGCCTCTCCGCCCTGCAGCTCCTCCCACTGCAGTCAGCACTTCCCTGTTCCTCTGCTTCCCCTATTATGGATTTTTCATGTTCCTCTGCTCTGACACACACACACACACACACACACACACAGTAGCACCTGACACTTTGATTAATGCTACAGGAAGCAGAGGCAGAAGAGATTACATCTTTACAGGTTTTATTAATCTGACTTTATTTACACAGCACGAAAATCTGCTATCACTTTATTTGGACTGTTAAGTGAATGTTAATAATCAACTTAGTATCAACCTGACTTATGCTCTAACCCTAACTGATATAATATTGATAAGTCATCTGATTGTTTTTGATACTAAGTTGTGATACTAAGTGTTTACATTGGAGAGCTTGATATGAAGTAGAATTGTGAATCTTAACTGGTTCAAAGTTAATGCTAAGCTGGAAAGTCAAAATAAAAGTGTGACTGAAATTTTCAAATAATCTTATATTTACAAGAAAATTAGGAGATCAATCTTTAGCAACAAGCAAAGCAAAAATGTATAAACAAGACATAATAAAGTCACTAACTGCAGTCTGCTTTTCCCAGTGATCGACATTCTGTCTGTAAAAACATGTCTGGATTTGTGCTCTGTTTATATTGTAAAGTTAATTATGCCCAAAAGTCTGATATCAGTGAAGTTTGTGTGAAGTCTGAACTGTTGTATTATGTCTTGTATGTCTTGTTATGCTTTTGTGCGGATTGTGTAATTTTATTTGGCTTCATGCTTCTTATTTTAACTTTGTGCAGGATTTTTGTCAACATGTCTTGTGCTCTGTAAACAAAGCTGACTTGACTAAGTTTTGAAAAAGTGGAGTGTGATGTGGATTCAGTGGAACCAGAAAAACATGTTTTTGAAGTTTGCGAGCTGAATTAGAAAAAGATTAAGACGTGCAGGAGTGTACATGCAGTATATTTAATATGCAAACCTCATATCTCCAAAATATCAGCTTTTCAGGCATCAAGAAAACAAGTTTCATTCAGTCGAACAGGCTGAAGGAGAAACAGGAGAAACACTTCATCCTTTAATGACAAGTTGAAGGAGAATACATTTCAACATCTAGATTACATTTCCTCCAGTTGTTTTGCAATGCATGCTGGTAGTTATTAGGTTTGGACGTGTCAGGCAAGCAAACTGGAAATGAATGCGGTCAAAACAAAAGAACATATAATAAGAAACCAAATGAAAGCAGTCACACCCTTCTTGTCAGCCTAAACAACCAGAAAGTAGAACATTTTAAATATTTTTAGGTAAGTTATTAATCAGATCCCAACTTTCAATGAGAACTCAGAGAGCATTTTTCAAGACAGCCAATCAGAGGAGTTTTGGTGTTCGCCAACACACAGAAGAAGATGGGACACAAAAGCCTGGATTAAAGCATTTTATCATTTAACATAACAGCACGATACGGTGATCTGAGCGTAAAGAGCAGAAACAAGCTCTTCAAAACTGTTAACATTGCAGGAAGGTGACTGGAAGGCCACAAAAAACAGCTTTGTAACATATTCAGCAGCGCTGCAGACAGGAAGTGAAGATAACTCACAGCTGCTCCCATCTGGCCGTCGATTTTGGGTCTCAAGAGCCAACAAGAACTTATATAAGAAGTCTTTTATACCTCACGCAATACAGCCACTGAACACTGACTGACTGCAGGAAACACTTACTTTCACATCACTCTCTTGCACAATTTATAAAGCCTCTTTGCTGCTGCTGTCCATTTGCACTAACGCACAGCATGTTGTATGTTTTTGTTATGTTTGTATTTTTATGGTACTTGGGGAAAAGCCAAAGACAAATTTCCATGGAGGTGGACAATAAAGTCAATCAATCAATTTGTTAACATTTTTTTGGTTTTTAAAGTCACAATAAAGTCCATAACTTTCACTTCCAGAAGAACAGTATATCTTTAATGACCTCTTGACCCGCCCGTTAATGAAAACCTCTCAGCACCGCGGCCTGTGAGAATCGGTGATGAAGAGTCTCTTGAGGAAGCGGAGCTGCAGGTATCCGGACAGCAGGATGGCGGCGCTCTGGGCGGCCGACCACCAGGTGACGTAGCTGAGGTTGGACAGCAGCAGGTAGTGGTCCTTCCCCCTCCGCATGCGGGCGTAGTTGTAGTACCGCCAGATGTGGAAGATGTGAGTCTGCAGCTTCCGGGTGCTCTCCTGAACCAGACACGGCACATTGAGCAAAATTTACAGTTGTTTTTGCAGTTGCTTTTCGATGTATTTATTTATTTATATATATTTATTTATACATTTATTTCTTAAGCTGCAACAACCAAAATTCCAGAGGGACAATTTTAGGTGAAGACTGTTGACACCCAACTGACAAATGAATGGAATAAGCAGGTGATTTAATCGTAATTTAGAGGAACTGATCTGAATGTGCTTTTTGGACAGAAAAAAATATATAAATCATTTATTGAGAGATAGATCAATTTTAAAATGAAGATTGTGCTTTATAGGTTCAACTTTCATGCAACAAACCTGATCACCTCGGCTCCAGGTGGCTGAGAAGTTTGTCTGGTTAAGAGGATTAAATGTGTTTTATAAAGAATAAATTGTGATTGCACACATCACACGAGACTTGCTCAATATTTTGTTGTAGTTTGCAGGTTCCATAAAGGGGTATCTTAAAGTGTCTCAAGAGACTGCCAAGTTCAGACATCAGGCCAGCCATGTCTTAGGTAACTGATCTTTAGATGTCTTAAGATGTCTTGGATATAAGTGATGTCTAAAAGCACCTAAATCTTAAGTTCTTAAGGTCTTAAAGTCCTGAGGCATCTCAGGACATGCAGGTTTTCTGTCCTGAGACGTCCTCAGACATGTTGAGACAACTATGATGGCTGGGTGTCAGACAGGATATACCAGACACAAAGTAAGTGAACTGAACAGAAAACAAAACCTCGATGCTGGCCAGAGTGCTGTTCAGGACTTTCTCCTCCTCCTCCGTGTCTCTCTTGGCCTCCTCGAAGCCTTCATACAGGACGCCGAAGTTCAGAAAGACCCTGACACCTCCGAACTGGTTGTTGCGGTTCCGGAGACACAGCTGGTAAAAACCTGCCGGGAGAAGAGCTGCAGTCAGCATCAGAGCAGGTGAGAACATGCTGCTCTGGGATCAGAAAGCTTTCTGCAGCATCCGAGTCTATGGTGCTCACTGAAGGTAGGCGGTCCCATCAGAGCTGCACAAACCTGGTCCACTGTGAGTAGAAATGGCATCATGATGGGTGGAAGTGTCATTACTGCAAGAATAAGTGTCATTGCTGCAGGTAGAAACATAATCTCTATAGGTAGAAATGTCATTGTTATGTGGGTAGAAAATGTAGAAATGTCATCACTGCATGTAGAAACTGTATCACTGCAGGTAGAAATGTCATTGTTGTGTCAGTAGAAAAGATAGAAACATCATCATCACGGGTTGAAACATCACTGCTGCCAGTAAAAATGTTAATGCTGTGGGTAGAAATGTCATCACTACAGGTGATAACATCTTCAGTGTGGGTAGAAACTTTATCGCTGCAGGTAAAAATGTCACTGACAGGGAGAAACATCGCCAAGCCGAACTGGAAAATCATCACTGTGTGAAGAAAAGTTTCCATCACAGTTACAAACAGCTCTGTTTCCACGTTCTTTGCATACTGGGATGCAAAATAAGATCCAGTCACAGAGCGGGAAGCAGGTGGGCAACACATGAAAATCTGGAGAAAATCGGCTCCATCACCATCAGGATTTGTCTCTGTTGTTGTACTGGGGCAAAGTGAGTGTTGGTCACTGAGACTCGTACCTGTCACCTCAGTCTGGAAGCTGATGTGACCAATGGCGTCGTTTGTTGAAGCCATCAGAGCGCCCTCTGGTGAGATGACGGTCACAAACAGCCGGTGGTCATTGGCCATACCTGTTACCCATTGCACCTGCACACACACACACACACACACACACACACACACTTTAGAATCTTTGCCAATATATACTGCATGTTGTTTTTCCTTGAATTCTAATATTTGTTCTGATGCTGTTTTCATATAAAAGACATGAGGCTGTGTATCTGCACCACACACTGCACGTTCAGCCTCCTGTCATGTTGGCAGGGTGAATTAAAACAGTGATAACAAGACTTGGAGTCAAATTGGTTCACCTTGAAAAGTCAGTCTGATAAGCCTGAGGGTGACAGCTTTTCACAAAGGAACGACTTCACCTCTCACCTGATGTTGTATAAGTGCAAAAATCTACTTTAGTAAAAAGGAACTCATTTAATACTGTATGTACTCAGAATGTACTCAGAATAAAACTCAAGGAGGCACTTTTTAGAAAAGAGAACAGTGTTAGATGTGATTCTTTTCATGCAGTTGAAAAATATGAGAGCAGAATTCAGACCATGTTCTTTTAACTGAACAAATGGAAATTATAAATGACTGATGATCCACTGCAAAAGGCTCCACAACTGGCCAATTTATAATAATTGTCCAGTCTTTGTGACTTTGTCTGTTAAATCCACAGAACATGTCGTCTGTAATGGATTTAAAATGTAGTGAACTACAATAAATTCTGAAAAAAAGTGCTGAAGTAAAAGTGACATTATCAGTTTTAAAAGTGTAAATGCATGAAAAAGCCACTCAGTCACTTTGAGTTTGATATAAAAAGTTCCTTCAGGTTGTAAACTTTCAGGTCTTACCAGGTAAGTCAGGTAGAAGCTTCCACTCTGGTGAGCAAAGTGCCAGAAACACTCGGAGCCTGAGGCGCGAACCTCGATGGAGAAGTCGTACCTGTCTGATCCTCTGAACAGGCCCGGGCCGGCCTCGCCCTGCAGGGCCGGCTCAGACTTCCGGACCCAGACGCCCTGACAGCTGAGGAGGACGAGCAGGACGAAGGCCAGCATGGTGGCTCTGCATCCAGAACAGGAGGAACCCGCTGCCTGGTGCTGCTGGTTCTCAGATATCAAGCCGAGGAGAATAATTAACCACATCAACAATCTGAGCCGAGACGCGGGACGCTTGATAACATATCGCTGTGGTTTGACCAAAACCTTTTATGTGCAGAGTCAGTTCTTCACAAGAGAGGAACACAACGCTTGACACTGAGTGAAACACCTCAGTGAGGTTTTCACCTGACACATAAATGAACTTCATATTCAAAGAGGGAGGCCATGCCTGCTGCTTGTTTCTACACAGAATTCAAAATGTTCTCCATCAAAACAATCTGCTGACATGAGACGAAACTGGAGAGTTTCTTCATCAGCACAAGGTTTGGTGAATTTCCCAGCAACTAGTCCAGGCCAAATGTACATCAATCATTCATAAAAACAGCAGAGTTGATGTACACATGACCAGCTCAGCTCCTGAATATTTTCAGAAATGAAACTGTTGAAATGGTACCAGTCAGCTGTGGCTGACATGTTTCTTTCTGTTCAGACTGAAATGTTTTTTCCTCCCTGAGCTGAACTGACTGCAGCAGGAAATGAAACCAAACTCACTACTTTTAGTTTGTGGGGTTGAGGAATAAGACAAAGGTAAGAAAGACATGATAAACTGTTCAGGTGAGGTTGTAATTTCAGATTTAATGAAGCTTTAATGAAGATTGTAAAGAGATTGTTTTATGAGCATGGAGCTACAAATTTAGATCCTTGTGTATAAAAGTAAAGTCTGTGGGTGCTTCAGTTTGTCGCCGGGACTCAGCAGCGCGGCTTCTCGGCCTCGCCGCCGTTCTTGGTAATGAAGAGTCTCTTGAGGAAGAGGAGCTGCAGGTACCCGGCGGTGACGATGACGAGGCTCTGCGCCGCCGACCACCAGGTGACGTAGCGCGAGTTGGACATCAGCAGGAAGTAGTCGGCGCTCTTCCTCATGCGGCCGAAGTTGTAGTATCTGAACATGTGGAAGACCTGGTTCTCCAGGCGGAGGGACGCCTCCTGCAGGACGGCGAGCAGAGAGGTTAGAGAGGAGAGGAGAGAGTGGATCAGACCCGATTCTGCTGCGCTCCACTGGCTCCCGGAGACAGGACCGGTCTACACTGCAGAGTCTCTGTGGATTTATAATCCATGAGCTCTGAAGCTGCTGTTTTTTTTGTTTTTTTTTTTTTTTTAAATATAAATAACCCTACACAAAAGAAAACAGCCAGCACAGTTTTTTTTAACCATGCTCCAAAATTATGGAGCACTCAACCTAAAGCTATAAGAGATGCAGATGACAGCTGAAAACCTGTTTATTTAAATCTGATTTTAATTAGTGTTATTTTATTTTTACTTTTTAGATTAGAATTAGATTTAATAATCTCATTTGATTAGAGCTGATAATCGCTCCCTCCTGTCTGGTCTGGTGGCGGCTTCCCTCTCTGTGCTCCTTCTACACATTTCTGCCATTTTTCCTCCATTTTTCCTGGGGTTTCATGTTTTTTTCTTGCTGCTGTGCTGTGTGCTGGTTCAGGTCAGAGAGGAGTCGATTTGTTTTCTAGAATCTGTGGGCCTGTAAAGCTCTCTGTGGTGAAAGGCTCAAAATCACTGATTTTTATTGCTCATTTTACAGCCTTTTTTCTGCATCTTTCTGTCTTTAACTTCTCTGGCCTTTTTAATCTTAATTTTAAACACTTACTTTTTTATTGTAAAGTGCTTTGAGCTACATCCTCTGTATGAAAGGTGCTCTATAAATAAAGTTTATTATTATTATTATTACTTTACTGTCAGTGGTTCTACTCCTGCTACTGTAGCTATGTTGAAATAACAACCATAATAATAATTTTATTACTTCTGCCACTTCTACTTCTGCCAGTTCTGTTGCAGCTGTTGCAATTAGCAGCACTGCTGCAGTAACTCTGCAGCTCTGTGGTTTTGGTTTTGAAACTGTTTCAAAACCAAAGTCCACCACATGGCTGAGAGGCCAAACATAAAGATGTGTTCCTTCATCAGAGCAGAGCGTTGTGGTTTTCACTAAACACCAGGACCAGAACCAGGATTTAACA
>OMLF01057462.1:13241-29781 GCA_900302615.1 Holocentrus rufus | reverse complement strand
GCCCTGTATAAAGTTGCAGCAGCAAAGCCTTTTTTACAATGACTCGCTCATCTCGTCGTATGCCATTTTGGATGCTAGCTTTGGTTTTTTGACAGCTATCTTTCCACATTCACGCCACGAGCCCCTTTGTGTTCCCACGAGCCCTCCATTGGTGTGAACCGTGCTAATTGTTTATTAAAACCGTGCCAAACATGGGTTAGTTCCCCTCGACTGAAGAAGGCAGGGAAAGGTAGGGGGGGAAGGGGTCCAAGTTCAGCTGAAGTGTCCATTTCAACTGAACGTCATTGGTTCTAATGATGCCAGTTTGTAAATGCTTTGTTTTTTTTAAACTGTGTTTTACTGGGATCAAAACTGTCTAACTGCACCAGAACTTGGGAAACATGAAATAAAATTAAAAAAAACAAAAACACACGGAGGAACTGTGATCAGGCGGAGCCTCACTTCCTCCAAAGTTGTACAAAATTAGTTGATTTCTGTGTTGTAAAATACTCAATGTTTGAAGTACAAAAAAAATCTTTTTTTTCTCAGAGATGGGTGGCAATTCTAAGTTCATGGTAGACAAAACTGTTAATAGAGTATGGATATATATTATATAAATATAAATATATACTTTTTATGTGCAGATGTGGATGTCACTTATAGCAGCAACATTATGGAAAAAGACCTGTAAAAAAAGAACTACATGTAGGAATTTTGTTCACATTTTATTTTCTGGTCAACACACTAAATTGTCGACTTTGTGTAGTAATGTTGTTGCTATGTGGAGTAGAGTAGACCAGGGCCCAAGGATCCAAGTTGTCACTAAAACAGTCAACTACTTAACAAGAAAAAAGGTGCTATATCAGTGATAGATATTTCCACAATGTCTGTATTTCCGTGTGCATAAGATGTTTCTTTCCCCTGGATAGATTATGAGCAACTGTCAGTTATAAACTGTGAATTCTGAACTCATCACAGGTGACCATTTTGAATCACAGAAGTGAGAAAATGATGTCCTTCACATGTTTGACCTCTCTAAAAATGTGTTTCTCATGCATGATGACCCCCATTCTGATCAACTGGTCTCAGTAGGATAAATGACAAAACTTGCACCCACGTATGCATGAGTATGATGTTGTTAGAGTCTGTCTGAAACTCAATGGTGCGTTTTTGTTTTTTTGTTTTGTTTTGCCCCCCCCCCTCTTTTTTTTTTCTTTGGTATTTTTACAGTAAGTGAGAAAGGATCAAGTGTACAAGATGTGACAACAGACCCTGGTCCTCCCTACCCACTGCTGTTTAGAAGTCCTAGAGGTCATCTTCCGATGCTTGAAAAATGAATAATAATGCAATTGTCCCCCACTAAAACACTGGATGAAAAACAGATGTACCCTACTTGTTAGTAAGCATCTGGAAACTGACAACATTACGTATGTCCTTGTGATCCGTAGGCAGAAAACCTGACTATAAGACCTGTATGGAGATATAATGTCGGTAACCTTTTTGTTGCTAGACAAAACGTGTTTTAAAAAGAAAATTGTGAATCTTTCTATTGCCTCAAACAGATTGCAACTGCTCCAAAAATATAAACGGACCATCGAAGAGCCTCTGGTTTTGGGAGTTGTTTTTTCTGTTGCCAAAGATGGCTTTTTGGGGTGTTTTCCAGTGTGTTAAGTACCTTCGATATTCAAATCTGGGTTTGAACGAAGGAGTCATGGTGGGTTGCTCTGCAGAGGCCATCGGAATAAACTGGATATTTCATTAAATTTTAGAAAGATAGGGGGATCATTAACACTGCAACCTGTGAAAATGGCCCACGCCTTTCAAGGATGGAAATGTTGGGTAATGCATTTTCTCATACAGCAGCTAAGAAAAGCTTTCCAGTGCTTCAGACTACAAGAGATGAAATATGCCATTGTACCCTTTTAAATTTTAATTGCATGGCCACTCGACATAATCTATCATTCTGGGCCCTGTGTGTGTATGTGTGTGTGTGTGTTGTGCATTAATGTGTGCACGTGTGAGTGTACAGGAGCGTATACATGCCTGTGCATGCTTGTGAATGCGTGCAGGATTTGCGGGAGCGTTCATCTGGGTGCCCCTTGGTGCAGCTTGGTGACTTTTTTTAATGGTTATGACTGCCCTCTAGTGGATTACAGGTGAACTGCACAGGTCAGAGTGGCGGCCATTTTAGTCTCTGAGGCCTGTACTTCTGCAATGCACACTGCAGATAATCAGCGCACCACCGGAAAGGAGCTTTCGCCTTTGAGAGATGGGTTAGGTCACGACTGTTACCATTACACACACACTGCTGGAGTGTGAAACAAGGACAGAGGAGAGCGTGTGCAAAGTGAGCCAACTTTGGTCTCTCAGTTTGCCCAGTCTGTCATTTGTATTTCTAAGAAGGAGTGGCACATTTGACTTTCTCTTTGTGTTACAGATATAAGTTTTCATAAAAAAAAATGCACTGCAGACTAAAAGCTGAATAAAAGAAATTTATGTTGTGTGTTTTTAAGCTTCCAACCTGTTAGCATTAAGCATTCCTCTCAGCCAGGTTTTGGGAGCCATTTCTCTCAAATAATTTGACGGCCCATTTACACCAAATTTTCCACGGTCTACATTTTGGTACTGAGACAGATTTTTATAAATAAATAAATAGATAAAAAGAACCAGCTATGGCTTTTGGTCACAAGCAAACTTTAGTTTGAGGTGTAAATCTGACACCTTGGAGCATGGTGATTATAAGTTGAAAGGTGTGAACAAGGCTTAAGTGTGGGCTAAGATACACTGAACTTGTGTCAAAAATGCTGAGATTTTATTTTTTTTATTTTTGTTTTTTTTAAATAGTTCCTTAACAGTCCAGAAGTATCCGCCATTAAGATCAATAGCATTTCTGTTAGAAATCCATGTGTTTCAGCAGGATGTGATAATCCGGTCATTGACAGTTAAAGTCAATCACTGTATTTATATAAGGTCAGTGAGTAAGTCACTTGATACATACACTTGCAGAGGCATCATCAGTAAGAAAACAGTAAGTAAGTCTTTGATTGCCACCTACAAAATTCCAAGCCATTGTTCCATCATTGAACAAAGTCGTAGCACCTACAGGATGTTGTATGTTGGTTTTAACATTTGCATTTCCTAGGTAACGAGACTACTGTTGCTAAACTGTGAAATGGTAAAAATACTGGTAGATAACTGGTAGATCTTAAATTGTAGATACTGTACATACTGGAATATTATAGAGATAACACTGGAGATAAAATTAATACAAAAGTTACGGTACAGTAAGGTCACTGTAAATTCACTGCTGAACACCTATGAATATCTCTCTGTGTATCTAAGAGAGAGAGAGGAACATGGAGACAGAGAGGCTGCA
Organism: Holocentrus rufus; assembly: GCA_900302615.1. Classification (NCBI taxonomy): domain Eukaryota; kingdom Metazoa; phylum Chordata; class Actinopteri; order Holocentriformes; family Holocentridae; genus Holocentrus; species Holocentrus rufus. The sequence continues at coordinate 26,426 of OMLF01057462.1, read as the reverse complement.
TCACACCTCTAATGTGAAATGTCCCCATGTAGTGTCTCTGTGAATAACGTTACGAGAGGCGCTTGGAACAGAGTTATGAGCCCTTTATTTTCTAAAACAGCCAATTTAATAGTGTCAGCATGTCTCTCAGTAAGTTAAAGATAAAAAGATACATATAGATACTTTTTACATTTATCAAATGCAATTGATTATAAACAATGTGGAGGGAAATGAGGGTACAAAAAATAGATCCATATCAACATTCAAGAATTCATGATTTCACTTACAGTACAAGCCAGTGATGAGGTACCATTGTAAACAGTTGTCAGGTCTGCAACAGGTATTTTTTATTCAGTCAATTTTTTATTATTCTAACACCACATCAATCAAGAAATAAATGAGAATGTGTTCTGTTGTTAGTAAATTGTTTTGAATTGACTGACCTGAAACTCCATTGAACCCAGTCAAGGATTCTACTTCACTCCAGTAATACTGTAACATTGTTCAAAAAAATTAACTATTCTTTACCATAAATCCCTATGTATATGATGATGATGATCTCCAGATGTTCAGCAGGGGAGGGACTGAACAATCCAACTTCAGATATGGTAGAAATCAGTTGTGCACATTTTTGCTTGTAAAGGTTCACTCCAGTTTAGTCCAGTTCAGCCCCGCAGAGTAGACAAGCAGTTCAAACAAAGCAAGTTCCTATTGATAATTTTGAGTCAATTAACAACCTGAGTACACAGTTACATCTGTCTCTCTTTGCTGAAAATGCTACACAGCCTCTGGTGCAGTCGTGTTTCCAGGTTCTAATTTGCTTTCTCTCCAAGTCCGACGCATAGTGCAGTGATCACATTTGGATTTTGCATAATAGATTAAATATTAAAGGGGCAATAAGTAAGTTTGTTAATGCCCCAAAGCACAAAATGACCATAATATATCTGCAGATGGTTGATGGGGTTGCTAAACAATACCAATGACTCAGCGGAACCCAGTGGAACAAAACCCCCTCAAGCAATTGCATAGAGTAATTTCTCAAGCATTAAATAGTCATCATTAATTGTGGCTGATTGGATCCACTACATGTGTGCACGCGATTGTCAGTCAACAAGTTGCCATCGAGAAGTAGTTTGTTTATGGAACCACCTTGAAATTCTCCACAAAGCCCAGTAAGGAGGACTTCTTGGCCTCCTCCTGCGTGCTCAGTGATCCTCTCCTGTGTCAGTCTTCTGTACCATCTAGCCACAGATCTCCATCTGACCGTGTCTTCTCTCCATTTGATGAAATTCCTCTGCTAGGATGTTGCTTTCCTGCCTCTCAAACTTCATTTCTCCCCTCCTAATATTCCTCGCTGGCAACTTTTCTGGGAATTCTCATTCTCTTGATCAACTTTCCCCTTTCTTTCTTGTCTCATCCTCCTTCCTCCCTCCGATCCTTCACATTTCCTTCCTCATCTCCTCAATAGTGGTGACAGTTTTGGTCTGTCGTCTGGCATTCATTTGTCCTCACTTTTCCTTTCCATCACTTCCCCTCTTCCCTTGCTTAATTGATAGTAAATACAGCAGTATGTGCCCATCTACCTCTTGCCTCTGAAACTTTTCTCCTCCTCCATCCCATTTTCCATTGCTTTCTTAGAGTTTCTTCTTCCTTTGTGCATTCTTGTCACTAAAGATGAAACTTTTTTAAACTCTTGTTGCTTCATTTTCATGTTCCCTTGGGTCTCATCTCCTCCTTAGCAGAGGTAACTTCTTCTGCCTTTCTGCCTCCCGCCTCCCCTCCTCCTTCTTCATTTTGTAATCCCACTTTGGGATCTGGAGTTGGTTGTGGTTCTTGCTTTTCCTGCGGACGTTGTCTGGTACAAAACTCGGCACCGGGGCCTTGCAGAGCCTCACCTTGGGCACCACGATGCCTGGCCGCACGCTGCTTCTCCTCATCATGTTCAGTGGCAGCAGGCTGGCTCGTCTCATGGCCACCGTGGACACTGCTGCCACCTCCCTCAGCAGCTGAGGCTGAAGGCTGGCCCTCCGGTCCGTCTTCTTGGGGATGAGTAGGACTCGTGAGTTCTGGAAAAAACTCTTGTAGTTGTTCAGCCTGTCCGGGCCGAGACGCTTTAGCTCGGCCAGCCGCTGCCTCCTCAGGATCTCCTGCACTGCCAGGCGGCGCCTCCCGACGCACGGCGGGCTGCCAGGGCTCACTGTGTGGCAAGCTGTGGCAATGAGCGGACTGGAAATGCTGGTGGTGATCCGAACCATGTAGTCAAGAACCCCGTCATCCACAGGGTTTATCTTGTTGTTGAGGTAAAACGTATAGGGGCAGCAGATGAAGAGGTTGATGAAACGTTTCCAGCAGGACTTTTGCTCTTGAGCCTGGGCAACCAGCTCCTGTAGAAAAACCAAAGAGAAGGGCAAAGAATCAACTTTTTAACAGATAACTTACAATAGAACAACTTTTGGATTGCCCAAACAGTTCCTCGCAAGGAGAGATAGCATAGCAGTAAAAAGTGCGCCTTCTATGACCACTATTGTCAGATGCCTCAAGATTGAAGCGGTGATGGTGAATTTATTAACCTCCAACATGGGCCACTCAAGGCGGAAAGTGTCACAGAACTGCTCGGCACAGGGTTGGGCCATCAGCCGATCCATCAGGTGAGCCGTCTCATACCGACCCGTGAAGAGAGCCCACTCTCTGGGAGTCATCTTACGGCCATAGTCCCGTGCCTCCACGTCACCCCCTGAAAACACAAGGACCAATGCAAGTGGTGTGGAAAGAAAGTTTTGACCTAAAGCAGCTTTATGCGCTTATTGTACCGTGCTTAACTTTAAATTTGTACTTTTATTCCACCACATTTCAAAGTAGCATGCATCAAAGTATTTCTGCTTTAATGCGTGCATCTAAGACCTGCAGTTACCAGTGATTTTTTGCCACAAACATGCTTGATGCACTTTGATTTTAAGAGATTAAAAGATCAAGAGAAAGTTGTTATCATCACCCTTGTCTATATTTTAAGGACTTTCACAAACTGGGAAAGAAAAGAGGTACTGCAGACTCTGCAGACTACATGCTTGCATTTATTTTTGTGTGAGTTTTACCAGCCATCATAAGTGCCCTGACACAGCCGGCCCGACCCTGCATGGCTGCCTTCATCATGGCTGTGAAGCCATGACAGTTCCTCCTCTCTATGTCCAGCCCTGGGAAGTAGTTCAGAAGGTAGTTGGAGATCATGATATGACCTGCAAACCCAAGAAAACAACATGGATACACGTCATGTAGGCCAGGCTTCCTCCTACTGCTTAATAGACATGGTTGCACTCCTTACATAAGTAAGCCACTACCTAGAATAAAAGTCTGCCATTTGTATTGTAATCAATCAACATTTAGTGTTGAACTGTCAAAACACCGGGCTTATGAAACAACAAGGTCTTTGTGAAGTACACACGATGTTTTTTAAATGCTTTGTGTACAAAAGATTGTGAGAAGACAATGGATGTCTGGAGGAGGTAACTTTCATCTTTGTTTGCCTTAAGACAGTGTTCAAATCCTAACTCATATGAAGACGTTTTCTAATGTGAATGAAGCTTAAAAAAATAGGTTTGGTATTTTTCAATAACTGTACACAGCATAAACTTGCCTTGATGAGAAGCACTTTGCTGCAGCTTCTAGCTAGCCTTCAGCACAGTCCAGTAGACCTTTTTCGCAGCAGCCATTCTGACATGAATAGCAGTTAAACACAGGTGTAACTTATGACATTCATATGAAGGTTCAATTCCATTTAGGTCTAACAGATCCAGGGTCCTGCTATTGTTCATGCTGGCTTACAGGAAATACTCTGCTACACTTAAATCGAACAGAATCTTCATTGATGTCATTAGTAACACCTGTGTTTACTTGCTATTTCATGTCAAAATGGCTGCTGTGAAAAAGGCTATAGGGCAATAATTTTTCGTGTATTTGAAATACACATTTGAAATGATTTTTTTTTAATTGAGGGTAATTTTAGGAAAAATTAGATGGTAGGAAGTTCTTTTTTTTTGCAATTCCAAGACATGTACTTCATTACCGTGTAATACACGATACATTGTGTAAATAAGAAAGCTTCAAAGTTGCTGTAAGGTTTATTTGATGGCTGTAGACTTTATTTTAAGTCTTTATGCTAAGCTAACATGAAATGCTAACAATCGGAACCGAGCATCTTGTCTCAGACTGGGTGAGTTGGAGAAAGGGTATTTTGCCCAAAATGTAGTGTTCCTTTAACAAAATGCACTTATTGTAAGTTGCTTTGGACAGAAATGTCTATAAAAACGTTATGTCCAATTGGCATATTTGTTGCATACTCCAATGTATGGTAGTTTAAACACAGTCTTTACAAAATTGGTGCTCACAACACATAATCTGTATTTCAGAGTTTGTGGACATCTTGCATAATTTTATGATACTGTGTTTCATGAAAGCATTGTCCACTAGCACTTTAATTATGCGGGGCCACACCATAAACAGGCTTGTGACCACGTTTAGGCTCTGACCCTGTAGTTGAAGAAGTACTACTCTCCTGTATTTGTGTTGACTCATAGTCCTATTCACCTGCTCTCCCTGAGGTGTTGCAGACTACTTTGTCATGAAAGGGGATCAATAGTTCCCTTAATGAAGCAGAAAATGAAGAGCAGTCTGCAGCTATTCATCACAGGCCACAGCAGACCATTCATCATCGTTAGCAGACGTAGAGCAGGGCGCCGGGACTGATACATGTGGCTGCATCACTATTAAATTAGTTGTGATGGTACATTCTAATGATAGCATATAAAAGTAATTGTTGCTGTCTCATGCACCCATCGTCCTCATAATATGCTTTGTGCTTTCATTTGAACCAATGAAGGAGGTCCATGCCTCGGTTCCCTACAGTAACTTTCCTTTCAGTGTAAGGAAATGATTGTGAGGAGAAATATTCACAGGGGCTATAAAACAGCCATTTTGATTACTATTAAATATGGCTAAAGCTTTTAGCTTTATATGGGTATATGGTTTTTCAAATTAATGATGAGGTTTCAGACCAACTATGACAGAGCTGATCTTTTCATTTACTGTATAAGCAGTAATGAAAAGACTTGCTTGAATTTTCTGTGAATCCATTGATATTTGTCCACTTGAAGGGAACAAGTTTTTCCAGGTGCATTAAAATTCTGCCTGTCAACTCTCTCCAGCTATGTTGTGAGTGGCTGTGACTGGCAGTTGGGAGGCAGAACACAAGTATAGTGGGAGTCGGTGATTGGCTGAAAGTTGCACCACAGAACAATGAAACCTGTTCCTCACACATAAAGAAACAGAGGGAGTGCTTGGTATTCAGCTGAACTAAGCAGCTATCTCCAGCTTGGCCACTATGTCTCACTGGAGCACTCAAGAGGTTAACAACAAGTGGAACACATTTGGTTCTAATGCACAGATTTAATAAATGATTATATAAGTCAAATAAGTGATTATAATAAACAGTAATTTGGGTGATTGTGTGTACCGGTGCGTAAGGCACCAGTGGGGACCAGTTTTCACAAGATGGAGCTGCTTCTGTATAGCAGCTTCTTAGTGTCACAAAGCAGTTTTTCACATTTTTTAAACATGAAGGGTAATGAATTGACTTGATTTTTACACTACCAAAGCATTTTCTGTACACACTTATGCAACTGATATTTGTGAAAGACAGATATGATCACGACTGTTGTTGACAAATGTACTTTTAAGCAGTAATGCAATAGAAACTGACAATCTCCTTGACCATGGTCTCGTTTGTTTACAGGAATCACACCATGATTAATTTTTCAATGATATATTAATATTTACAGAGGTTTACGAAGGCATCAAGATGTGTCATTTTACCTGCTTGAGCAGCGGTAATGAGAGCAGTGTTGCCCTCATTGTCCTGCCAGTTGACATCAATATGCGGGCACTGGGAGAGGGCCATGACCACATCAACATAGCCTTGGTAGCACGCCACAATCAGCCCAGACTGAAACACAAAGACAAGAATGGGGTTGAATCTCTCTCTTGCTCTCTCTCTCTCTCTCTCTCTCTCTGTCTGTCTCTCTCTATCTCGTCGTGATTAATTTTGGCAGTTATCAGTGCCAAAATGTTTCTGTTCCAAAATGAGGCTTTTATAGGGACCCACGGCCATATCTTCTCAAAGGGGCACATAATTGATTATGATGATTCCTGAAAAATAAAAAGAAAGAAAGACAGAAACATCAGTCTCACTACCTAATATCAAAAGCTGCCTCCTATGATGATCTGTAACAGGCAAATAGTGAGACTGTAATAGACTATTAACCCAGACTTAACATGTTTTTCCAGCTGGATGGTGTTAAGGTGCCAAGCACTCAATTGTCCAATTACCACTGGGTAATTTACACATATTTAAAAAGCAAAAAGGTGGATAAATTATTTCTTGCCCTCAAGATGCTTACAATTTGTATCAATGGGAAATTCCATTTCCCACTCTCAAACCTGCTCTCAGAGGTAATTTTTTTTTCAAACAATTTATCAAATAGAGTCATTAATAACTGATACTGACATTCTACCAAGCAGTCCACCCATCTTCGACCAGTTCAATATATAGAAAATTCCTATGCCACAGGGTACCCAGCATCATGTTAGAAAGCAGAAAGCAAAATCCAAGAACCTTAAATGGAAATTGAATTGCTAACAAAAACAGCTAACATCATCTGTCATGCAAATTGAGGACGTTGCAGTAAATTGCAACTGTTTTCTATGCCCAGTTTTGAGTGCTCAGTCTATAATTCACAGCTCAAAGAAAATGGTAAAAATAACTCCAAATATTCTGTTTCATTCGTGCACCAGCCTGAGGGTGTTAATGTGACCTAAACCAAGAGGAGAAAAATTCAACATCCATGCTATTTTTCTTTCTTTTGCTGAATGTGATCATGCTCAGATTTGTGACCATCTGATAGGTTCCATATGTCACCAGTCAAGAGGCGTTTGACTACAGAGCGTGTCTCAGTATCAGTTTTTCCAAATAACAGAGAGTCCCAAGTCACAAAGAACAACTTCACAGGCTGGTTGTTACTACACCCTGTTAAATGACCGACAGGAACATTTCCTAAATTTGCACTACCCCAAATATTTCAGTTGCCTATAAGGAGGGGGCTGGGGTGGACGGATAGGTCGACAAAACGCAGGGCTTTCTTTCGTTTTCCAGGTGTTACAGTGTCGCTTTTGGTTTTGTTTTGTTTGCTTGTGTTTATTATTGTGACCACGAAGCTGAAGGTCCTTACATAACCTTACCCTTAACCCTCACCTTTTAGTTTTGGTGCCTAAACGGAACCAAATAGCACAGAGCATGCAGACAGATCAAGACATTGAACAAATAGGCCTTCCCTGTTCCAGACAGACCAGCCTTTAGTCTATCAATGTCCTGCAGATAACTCCTGCTCCTGGCTGGCCAGAGTCATTTACTGCCAAAGTACATCAAGCCCAGCTTTAGAGCCGATTGACCTATGAAACCTCTTAGCAGGATAAGAACCACTGAGAACGCGGTTTAGAGGCATCTAAGGTCATGAGACAAAGACATTGACAGGCTGCATGGCCTAGAAGTGCGAAGGCAGCTAATAGTAGCTCTAGCAAGCTGATGTTAAAAATCTAAAACTGTACTTGAAGTACTTGAACTTGCAGTGAAAGCATTTTTGAAACCAAATGAAAAATTATGTTTGTAGTGTTTGTGAATACGTAGGCCTGTTGTTGTTGTTTTAAATGCCCTACTAAAGCACTTCAGGCCTTTGAAATATTGTATTAAAGCCACCACCAAGTCTCAATACTTTTTGGATGCAGGAGAGAATGATTCTTCATGCAAACAAGTTTTCTGTCTAGAGGGGGTGCAGTGATTTAGTCAAACCAATCTGGTAATCTTACCACAGTAAAAACGTTCTCATTCATGGGTTTCCAGACTCCCTTGGCTTTGGCTAGTGAAATTTCAAACAACATGGACAGCAGTGCAGTTTTGATTTGTTATGATTGAGAGCATGCAAAGCTGAATTGTACTGTAGCACCAGTAAGTACATCATAAAAAACACAAGAAATGTGAGTTTTTAAAGTGTAACTTGTTACACTTTATGTTATTCTGCAATGCTGCAAACAGCTAAAGGATGTAGCACACTCAAAAGGGCAGCAGAGACGTCCTTCAATATTAAGGCTCAGATTCAAACCCAGCAAGCATATTCAATGCTGCAATGTACTGTTATCAGCACTGTTTGTTTGTTAGCAAAATAGCTCAAAAAGTAACAAATGGATTTGGCTGAAATTTGGAGAACAGATTGCCTTTGGTGCACAGATCATTTGATTAGATTTTGCTGATGATCTGGATCTAGGATTTCCATAACTATTGGCCATAACCGTTATGCTGTACTCTTGTGATGCTGGGAAAGTTTGACTTTCGGGAAATCCAAGTCGACTGCTAAACAGAATTATACTCACATGGTGTTTTTTGGAAAATTAAACCCCAAAGACAATTGATGAGCATAAACAGTTGGAGACTGCAGCTGTGCAAGTTGGAGAACTGTTTGGCCTTGGTGGAGGTTTGTGCTCTACTTAGTTGTTTCTCGTGTTTGATAATGTTTTCACATAAACAACCATTGGCTTAGTATAAGACACGCAAAAGCCTGCTGATGGCAAAGGCATCGCTTGGCTCAATATCCCAATGTCAAATGAGTTGGTCACACTCCCTGAGTCTTGGGAGCTGTAGACACATAAAACCACACTCATCTTCACAGCACAATCAAAATGCTATGGCAGCAATTTCAAGTATACCACAGGACATTAATAGAATAATCCTGAAGAAAGTGACACCTCTGTCCATTCTAACTCTTCAGGTATATCCCTTACCCAGTGTGCTGAGGTACATGTCTTGGCGAGCCCTTTAAAAGCTGAGCCCTCATGCCAAGTTGCTTCTTGACAGTGTCTCTGTGCAATTTGCACTCCCCATCTGTCACTAGAGGCTTAACCAACTGCTCTGAGCACTCCTCCAGGATTTGTCCTGCAAGGAATGAAGTCTCCTGACTTCTTGGCACTCAGAGGCTGAACTAGGCTCTGCTCACCTGCCCACAAATCCTAATGGTAACTGCCAATGAGAACAAAATCTGAGCTGACACAGGTTAAGTCAGAGGGTTTGTTTGTGCTTCACTGCACTATACTAAAAGAATATTTTGACTTTGCTAAGTCCTGTGAAATAGCTTTCTCAGAAACGTATCAAGAACACTGAACAGAGCTTAGAGTAATAAATACTAAATCATTTCAGTTGTTGTACTTTATAAATTAGAATAATCTGAAGTTACGTATTTACAGATATACAGAGAGATGCTAAATTGGTTTGCCCACTTGGTTGATTGAATTTGTATTAAATACCTGTTGGCAGTGGTGCAATAGTAATGCAGACAAAGTCCTGCTGTACATCATCTATACCAAAACAGACATTTCTGTGATGGCTGAATCATACTACTTTTATACCAAAATATGCAAGCAATGATCATGATCAATAGTTACGATGATGCCCTTATATGGACACTCATTTCAGATTGTCCTAAGATAAGGTATGTGTGTGAACTAGGGTTGCCAACTGTCCCATGTTAGCCGGGACTTCCCATATATTCTGCCAAATTGGTTTGTCCTATATGGGACTTCCCTTGTCCCATATATTGACTGCTACTCTATAGTCACCAAGATTCTAGATCTGATACAACAGCAGTAGCAACCGAATAAATAAAGTTATTTTTTTTGTTTTGTTTTTTTTTGCTGTAAAGGTGTTTTTTTCTTTGATCATTCATTTTAAGGTTTATTCAAATTAGCTTACATAATGATACAGTTTTAGTAAAGCTATAGACTATATGGAATATACTTATTTTTTGCTTTTCTAATTGAATAAGAATATGAATATACGCTATATATTCACACAACACCATACCCACATCGCTGTGGCACGCCACCTTTTGTCCCATATTTGGTAGTGAGAAAGTTGCCAGCCAAACCAATATTAGTCTATAATGCTGCAAAATGATCCAAAAAAGCCATGTTTGGCAGCGCAAACAAATATTTTGAGGGGGAAAAGGTCAGAATCCCTTCCATTTCAATCAGAAAAGTTAAGGCAGGCAAAAAACAGAGAGGCAGAGGTGAAAAGGGGTCATGGCTACAGTGTGGCTGCTGGTCTTTTAAGGACTGAGTCATGTTGGCTTTGGGAAAGACTGGCAACCATCACAGCGTCACTGTTTAAGAAGGTTTTTCTCAGTGCTATACAAAGGCAACTGGACTTGCTTGTGGTTTTGGAAGAAGTCTCTCATCCAAAAGGTTGAGTGAAGAGCTAAAAGCCTTTTGGATGAGAGGCGAAATGTCTTCTAGAACCTCAAGCAAGTCCAGTTGCCTTTGAATAGTCACTTAGAAGTACCATGACCTGGACAAATGAGAGTCTTCACAGACAAGAAAAATACTTCATCCATTAGTTTTAACTATGTTGTCTCACATTAGTGGCCTTATTAACTTACAGAGCCAAAAGAATCCCAGTCCATTCCCCCTCGAAAACCTCTGTTTGCACCCCAAACACCACATTCTCATATTTATTTTGCTCCAGTGTAGATTTATGCCAGTTTCAAGACCCGGAAGTGCCTGATGTGTAGCTGTTTACACTATGCAAACATCACTTCTTTCATCAAAAGTGTTGAACCCAGACACCCACTCTTCTGTTCTTATCTGTCTCCTTCACTTCCTCTTCCGTCACTCCTTGTCTGATCATGATCTTGACGATGATGGGGTTGTTGTTGCAGCAGGCCTTGAAGAATGAGATTGGCTCGGGGCTCTCGGGGCTTGGCGATCGGTACCATTGGGACACAATCAAATTATCTGGCGGGTAGAAGGAGTCCTCCGAGGCAATGCTCCGTGTGTCAGAGCGATCCGGCAGCGACTCAAAGTCCAGCTCCTCAAACTCCTGGTAGATATCGTCGTCATCCTCCCAATAGTTTCGTGTATAATCAACTTCCACATTTTCACTCTTGTCATTGTCGTCCTCATCTGACCCCTGCTCCTCATACCCATCATCTTCAGCCTCGGTGATGGACATGATAGGTGTGTCCACGACCACTTCCTTCGCTTTAATCGTATCCGCGCCCACTCCCACTCCTCCGGCAACTCCATTCTCTTTAACCTTTGAACCTTCACCTGATTTCTCCTCTATCAACACCATTAATCCCACCTTACCCCTGTGGCCTGTTTGAATTCTTGCGGAGTGCCAGGCCAACTCTAGGACGACCTAGAGTTCATGTCCACTGGCCCCACCGCAGATGTGTTTCTCATCCTACACAACACAGGGATTGTAATCCTGCTGTCCCCTGACTTTTAGCTGTTGTCTGTGCTCTGTTGTTTGCTTCCCTCTCTTTCAGTTTTCCCACAGGACAAGGGTCACCAGAGGGCACATTGGATATACGAGATCATTGCACTTGCTACCAATCCTCCTTTATTGTCGAGTAAATCTTCTTACCTTGCCATAGACGTGACAAATACAAAACTCCAACAGATGGTGTCAACAGGATAGTTTTGGTCATATGCATTATCTCAGGTAGTCACTGTGGGCCAGTGAAGTGACCAGAATGCATTAAAAGCACAAATGGTAAATAAGTTCCTGACCTCAAAAGGCCGCAATTGCATTAAAAACAATTTTGCAATTTTTTTTTGCAAGCTTTAATTAAGTCTGCTTGAATGCTGCATGGCCCAAACAAGTCTCATAAGCCCCACAGAAATCCACAAGTCCACATACTACTCTTAAGGCTGGTACAATAACCACTTTTCAGTTCCAAGAGACTTTTCCCAACAGCACCAGAAAACTCCTCCGTCACTTCTCAGAATTCTCATGGCACCAGCAACAAGACACGCAACTTGATTGGAAATCCTTGGCCTAGATGAGAAAATAAAGCTGAAGTTGTCCTTTAAAAAGTAGAACAGAGACGCTCCTCTTGGTCGGACACAGTAATATAGTTGCAGTAGCAGTGTTGAGCAACTAATCCTATGTTTTCCTTTGGAGAAACACTGGGTTTCTTCTGATGATTGCCAGCAATAAGAAAGAGAGACATTCTCTCGAACTGAGGCTTGATAATCCCTTTAGTCTCTCTCTCTCCCTCCTCCCTCCCTCCCTGTCACCAGGGAGGGTTTGAAGTTTGAAATACAATAAACTAGAAAATGGAAATATAAAAAATAGTACATGCTCAGAGGGGATATCTTAACTTTTGTACATTTTCTCTCTTAACATCTACATTTGTTATACATAGAAGAAAAACAGAATCTAAGCAACTGTATTTATCCCACTTGAGCAATTGATTAACCTTAGTTTTCACAGGGTGGCACTAAGAGTAGAAGCATTTTTAACTAAAAGTGTATTCAGTTTTGAAGCAATGCAACATAACATACATATTGTTTTTACTTGAACTAGCGTTTCATATTTGAGGCCCATGTGTTCGAACAAACATTCAATTACTAGTTTTGTCCTAAAGGAGATATATCAGGCCCCACCCCCTTCTGGTTACATCTTCAGCTACATTTACACTACCGGCTTAAATTGGATTTTCCTCCCATGTGACCTCATTTGCATACAGGCTGTGGTAGTCAGGCTGGTCAGTGCTGTTTTCTTCATGCAGAACAAGTATTTGAGGGAATGGGACTGCACTCAAAGAAAATCAATAGCAATTTCAGTATTTAATTTATTTTCATTGTAAAGACAGTTTTCAGAACATGTTGCCATCATAATGAATGGTGCTTTGGTGTTTTGTTTTTAAATAATAATAATTATTATTATTATTATTGAGTGAAATTCAGTTACTTGAAATCACCCATGTGACTCAAAATACCTGGATCCAGATAACTTTTTGAGTCAGATGGGTACACAAGATGATGGCATCGCGATGTGTAACTAAGACCAAATCGAAGATGATAATGTGAATAGTTTGCTATTACACAGTGTGACATAGAAAAACTGCTGGTCATAACTGATGTCAAATATGTCCATATGCATTGCTGCAGCATGTTATTTGTGCAGCATGCTATTTAAATAAGGAGTCTAGTGACCTAGGGAGTGATTATGATTTGTTACTTTTTTCCCTGAATTGGTAGGGTTGAACACACTATGACAGTTCATGTATTGTTTGCTTTAAAATGCTTTTATTTTCCCTTCCTGGC
>OMLF01057459.1:1258-17910 GCA_900302615.1 Holocentrus rufus | reverse complement strand
ACAGACTGAACACCTTGTTTCAGTCTGGGTAATTTGGAAGAAACATTGTAGTGTTCCTTTAAACAATGCGTAGTTTATGAAAAAATGTTTCTAGCAGTCAATATCTGTCTCTCAATAACATAGTGGATTCAAGCATGGGTGTGTGTGAATGTGGTTTGGTTGGTGTGTAGAATTTAAGATTATGGCCTTTAGTATGTGTCTGTCTCTCTACATACAGAGGATTTTTCAATTCTGTTTGTGTGTGTGAGCATATGCAAAGTATGTGGAATGCTGTGCATTGTCCTTGTGTGTTTTGTCTGCAATTCTTCAATTTCCAACTTAATTTAACTTTTAAATTGGATGAGACTTGCCTGTCTATTCCCATGAGTGAATATTTAATTCATATATGTAAACAAGGTCATATTCTGTTACCAAGCCCCACAGGGTATTTATCAAAGCTGTTTCATTGCTGTGTGAAAATCATGACTACACATACATTAGCAGTTTTGTTTGCTATAGAAAAGTAAACAGTCAGATTTCTGAGTTTTATTTTACTACTTCAATCACACAAAATTAATGCAAACAGTTCAAATGCTGCAGTTTCAGTTAAGTTTAGTGTTGTGAAATTGAAGCTGAACCTAAGAGCCCCACTACCAATACCACCACCACCACCACCACCACCACTACCCTCCTCTCCTTTATATGGTGGGCTTACAAATGGAGCTAGTCAGAATATTCCCCAGACACACAGGAAAATTCATACAGGTCCAATACACATTGGGGGAGACTAGATTCTAATGCAGTACAGTGGTGCTGGTTTCACAGCTCTAGTTGTCATTCCTCACTATGTGTCACTGGTGGTCACCCTACTTTTAATGAGTTATTCTGAGGGTTAGCCTGCAGTGGTGGACTCTTGGAAAGTTCTGTGGGTGTTACAGTAAAATAAGTGCTGGTTGACAAATGCAGTACTTCCATACCTGATGCATACTTTATCCCCTGTTAAAAATCATATCCTCCAGTTTAGGCAGTTGTTGGCACCACATATGGTGAACAACAGCCCTTATGTCTGGCTGCTATTCAGAACTAACAGTGTTTTAAATGTTATATTGGTTGTTGTCTTATATTGGATTTCATATCAGTATATCATTGTTTGTTGTAATTACTATAATTGATGATATGATGCTGGAGACAAGTGGTAGCCTCTGTCTCATATCAGTGGTATTGTCAGTACTACTGTTTCTGCATATGAACACCACATTTCCCATAAACCCCTTCCTGTCCATCTGGCCCTCCCTGTAGAGGATGTTGGAAGTGATTTTTCTATCATGCTGCGCTTCATTAGTGGTTTTATCTCGCCCTTATTGACTTCCCCTCGGCACTTGCCCTCAGGGGAATCCCATTATAAATACTGTACCATTTATCAGAAAAACTCAAGTGAACTCTGTGAGATCAACCCTTGCAGGGCTGAAGTAGCAAGTCGAGTCAACCATTTTCAGAATGGCACAGCAAAGGTAGTGAGTTATTTGGCTCACATCACACTCATGACATCTCATAGACAATATATGGTTGAAACGCCAGGAATTTTCTCGTACACTTGAACATTATTCCGACTTACTTGTATCATTTATTATCCCTTTGCAGGTTCTAGAGATCCTGGTGAGGGCAGTGGTAGAAAACCTGACAGACATTCATGGTAAGCAGGCGTCGTCACTCCGCTCAGACCTCCAGGAGCTTTTGGGTCGGATCACTTCTCGCCATAGCACCGACTCCCAAATATGGCGACAGTATGCCCTGCTGTACGGTGATGGCCACAGCACCAACCCAGAGGATAATGAAAAGGTCTGCGCCTTAACATTTCAACATCCTTCTCACATGTTCCTCACAGCATCCCCATACCATTGTGTTGTGACACAACAAAGATGATATACCTCATATGGTCATCAAGAATAATTCATACATTAGACCTGGTGCCCCTTACAAAGCCATTTGTAGTCTCAGTAACTAACAGGTTATAATAACAAGTGTGGTGCAAATTAAGTTCACGCTCTTCCACGTGCTTTATTTAATGATTGATGGCTCCCATGTCCAAATGGCATGATTAAAGACCTATTGGTGATATAATGTGGTATTTTAGTCTCGGTCAAGGATGTGTTGAAACAAATTATTGTGCATTGTATTTACTAGTTTGCAAGAAGTAGCAGCTTAAATCTATTTCTATTATTAATGTCAGCAGAATATTGCTGAAATTCCAATTGCATTTGTAGGGATCCCAGCCAAGCTAGAACCACCACTGCACAATGAACCCAGGTCCCTGTGGTTGTGGGCAGATGACTTACCTGTGTGCCACCCAGATGCCCGCTTGAATAATTGACTGTACAATTTTATTTTTCCTAAAACCAACAAGCTTAGTCTGTAAAACTAAAATTGAGGAATATGGGGAAGGGTGAAGACCGAAAAGAAATTCATTACTGTGTTTGACCTCTTGGTTTGTTGTCCAAAGTAATAGTGGTGTTGGCATGTGATTTGCAGGCATTGCAGTTTCTTTCCAAAGCCCATCGCTGTGAAGTTCAAGCCAGTGGCTGGGAGAAAGACCCTGGTACCTTCAAAGAAATGATCAATAAAGCCATAGATATTGGCAATGGTGAGAGCTCATCCTACTTTACACACAACCACCTTACAACACACACTACAGCCACAGTGGTTACATTTACATCCAGTGAGCAACTAGATTTTTATCTGTACTCTGAAAAGGTCTTATTCAAGTGAATCTGTTTCCAAGAACCTTTGATACCCTCTGACTGAGTATCCCTGTTGCCATTAATAAAACAGTCAGTATCAGGTTACTTGCAATATAGCAGAAAGAAACTATATCAGTGCACTCAGAGTGCAGATCTCCTCCAGGCATGTATGGGCACACAATGTCTATATAAAGTAGATAATTGTTATTGCTTTGTGCCACAACTGGTTGTAGAGAGGGTGAGAGGGGTTTTCCATGATGGCTCTGATCTTGTATCTTATCTAAAGACCCAAGAGGATTAGGTAAATTAGTCCGCTGACATATGAAATAGTGACGGCAGTTTTACACTTCATTTTTTACAGCGGTGAAGCATCAGGCTATTGAACCACTATTACCCCCCGCTTGTTGACAGATTCCATCAGCCTCTGACACTTTTTACTGTGTTGTTTTCCCATGTGTCTGCTCTGTGTTCTGTTGACTTTCGTTGTCAGCAGTGTGTTTTATAAACCCGGCCAGAAAACACAACGCTCGTCATGGATTTTTTTCACCTGCGATCGTAGCGAACATGGCCATAATAGTAATGGCATTAATGACATTCCTTAGCACATTTTTGCCACACATGCATGCATCCGTGATTTCTGTCAGCATACAGAGCGCCTCACCATCAGGCTTCATGTGGCATTGCCCCTAAATTCCTTTTAGCCGGCAGCCATGATAGATGGGGTGACAAGAAAAAAGGCAAGCCGCTTACCCTTCTGCCCTTGCCCAATCAGCATGCACAAACCAAACAATTACTTCTGGCTCTTCAGGAATGGAGGGCAGAGGGGGCATAGAGGAGGGAGGTTTGAGGAAGAGGAGTAGGCGGCAGTGCATCCTTAAGCCAAACTCCAGTGAAGTTGTTAATCTCCAGAATCCCCAGGTTTTTTCATTACGGCAGGACACAGCACTGAATTAAACATTAAACAAGAAGTCAGGATCTAGCATCAAAAGAATAGCAATGTGGTCAAAGCAGTGTGTTCACTGTGTGCCAGCCTGTTGCACTCGCTCTCTCTCTCTCTCTCTCTCTCTCTCTCTCTCTCTCTCTCTCTCTCTGTGTCTCTGTCTCCCTCTCTCCCTGTCATGCCATTGCTTCAAGATCCTCATTTTTACTCAGGTCACACACCTGCTTCATTGTGTGCTTACTATTGTGCCCATGCCCCCTCTGTCATTAGAACCTCCTGATTCTTATTTTCCGTGCGTATACCATATCACAGTTTCTCTCCCGCCACCCAATTTATTGGGCTCACACACATAAACATAAAGCACACACAGCAGTAGAGCTGCTTATCTTAATGCTCCACCCTGATGTTCGACTGATATATTAAGCTAGTATTGGCCTTGAATTAAAAGTCAAATCTGGTCCAGTCTGCGGCCACCTTTTACATAATGGATGTCATGCAGTTTGATTTGATTACTCAAAATGTGAATGCAGTCATGATCTACTTATTTTTATCAGTTGAAATCCCATCACATTTTTTCAACTACCAAATGCACAGTGAGTTCACTACTGCAGTTCCATCTCAGCTTTCACGCCAACATTGGGTCTGGTTGGTTAGAGTTCTAAAAAGTGCACTGAATAACCAGCAGATTTCTCAATATTCAGCTCACGAAGCATAATCCCAGTGTGTTGTCACCAAATGTGGGTTCAAAAAGCCTATATTTACCTAATTATCTTTTACATTTTGAAAGTATAAACATCACTATAGCAGCAAAACCTTATGCCAAAATCATGTGGGGTCACGCAACAAGGTGTGAAACATTACTTGCATTTTCTAACACGTAACAGTAAAGTCAAAAGCCCCTATGGTTGGATCTCAAGTCTGCGCAAGGAAGTGAGTATCTCAGTACCCAAACCTTTGCTGCACCCCTCCACCCTGGCCTACAAACTCAGTGTAGCTTCACCAACCCCACAATGGACTTGGACACTGCGTCCACAGAGACAACAAGACTCCAGCGGAAAGAAAGCAGAGGGAGCAGATAAACCAGAACAGGAGGGAGGAGGGAACCGCCTTCATAAATCACAGCCGTTTGACCTTTCCAGTCATAGCCAAGGCAGAAAAGGGCTACGCTGCCAAGGCAAGAGAGATAGAGTGAAGAGGGAAAACAGCAGCAGCTCTTTAGTTTTTTTCCTCCCAGTGTGCAAAAGGAAGATAAAAGCTGACTTGTTAAACACTGAGACGGAGTATGGCAACACTGCACACAAATGGCCTATCAATATTCTGGCCTCAGACCAGCTGCTGTCAAACCGCACAACAATCATTTGTTCTGGATAGCGTATTAAGTCAGGGAGATACTTAGTATGATATAATATCATATAGATAAATACAGCTATGATTTCTATGTACTGTAGAGAATTCTATCAGTTTTAAATAACGTCTTTTGTAGACTTGCCTGTGTGTAATTGTTCTTGCCCTGTTTTATTTTTTTCTTCTTTTTTTTAATTTCTGCTTCACTGGATAGTTACAGTAGAGAGACAGGAAATACAGGGAAAAATAAGCGCACTCAGTCCCAGTGCTTCCCCCTCTCCAGGTCAAATTTTTTTAGGGTGGTTAATCCAAAAAACGGAACCAGATCAGAAAACAAGGAGGCTTCATACTAAAATATGAGCAAATGTACTTATCAAACAGAGGGAATTAGAAATAAAGGAAACTCTGCAGGTAGGTCCGGCTACCCCCTAGCCCATCACATTCTTTTTTCCTAGATTGATTGTCTGTCCCATGCCCGCCCTATGTCGATTGAGCTGAAGGAAAACAGGAGGTAGGCCTTCATTCTAACTTTATTTACCATCCAGGCATCTCAGAACTTCCAACAGTGAAGTAGATAGCAGAAGTCTACACCTGAGAGGGGAGGGGTTTTGCCTGATGGTCTAATCACACCATGTTATACATAGCTTACTTCACATGACAGTTTGGCTCAGGACAATTAATATGTATTGGCCCATTTCTACCTAGAATATGTTCCAGCGTTTTGAATTATTTCAATAACCTACTTTTGCAAACTCGTCGTACACCATTGGTATAGGATTTTGTCTTAAAATTAGCATGCATAATCTCTGGACTCCCCCGAGTAGAAGTTATTAAATGATTGTTGATGCTTCATACTGTTTGACCACTATAGGCTAATCAATGTAGCAGCATGGAATGCATTTACAACAAAGGCTTCCCCATGTGAATCTGAAACTCATGAAATCTGATATACATTATCAGAAAAAGCACTCTCAATTCACGTATCAGTTTTCATCAACTTTTATTCATAGAGAGTGCTACAGATTGCAAAACCAGGAAACCGCTTCAACATTGCCAAATAGCAACTGCATGTCTGCCATGTCATGTTTATGCCAGGTTATAGTACCTTAGCTAGTCTCATGTTCTCATGTACGGATACAATAAGGGTTGTTTTAAAACAAGATGGAATGTGAGGAGATGTGAGTGACTAGTTGAGTATATAATTGAAAACCTTAGATAACTTATTCCAGCGGGACTTTAGAAGACACAGTGGAATTCCATCAGGGGCCGGCTGCTTTAAGAACCTTGACAGTTGTGAAAGCATTCCTCACCTGCAGCTTTGTCACCTGCAATGTGGTGTCAGTGATGTGGCCTGGCTCTCTTACTGGAGGTTCAGCAGGGGTCCCATAGGAAGCATAGAGGGTGTTTAGTTCATCAGGTAATGAAGCACTGATATTAGTAATAATGCTGGGTTTGGACTTAGGTCCAAAAGATGACTTGGTCTGTGATCTCCTGTACCCTCCTCCACCTATGCCTGGGGCCTTCTAATTGTGCTCCAGCTTGTGTCCGTTGAGGACAAGTAATAAATCATAAGGAATGGAAAATAAGAAATAGAGTCAGCTCACTAGGCTTAGTTTCCGATTGATTTCATTGTCTACAGAAAAATGACATTAATAATTTTAACCAAGCTCATCTCAATCATATATCTTCGGACACATATATTTATATATAGTTAGTTTTAGATTTTGAATGCTTTTAACACATTTTTAATTGTTTGAAGTTGTACATTCTTGTCTTGGACAAGGGTGCTTTCTGGCACAGGGCGAGTTTATAAGAAAAAAAGTAGACTAAAATTTAAATAAATTATATTGCATAGGATATATAAATCTTTAAAAAATACATTTTCACCAAAAAATAACAATAATTAGTGTGTGGTTAAGTAATAATTTTAGTATTTTACACCTTTTTTCCCAATTCCCAAAAATGACAGACAGACAGATAGATAGATAGATAGATAGATAAAGTTAATCAAAAGCCCCTATACACCCATAAGTAGTCCAACAGATTCCTGCTCAAATTAACTAACTTTGACTTTCCATTCTAAAATACAATTGTATCTTGTTATGAGCATCCCTTTGTCAAATATGAACACATTTTATTGTCATTTTAAGAAATTTTTGCCATGGAAAAGGGTAATGGAAAAAAAGGGTAATTTTCGTGTTAATTTTCGTGTTAATTTAGCATAGAAACTTGAAGTCTACAGAAGTCATTAGCCTAGCTCCGTCAAGCTGAAAAAATAAACCTTACATCAACTCTGAAGTTGTCTTATTTTTATAATGTATCATGTATTTAAAATACACGCCTTGGATAAAAAAAAAAGAGAGAGAAATAACTATAACCTACTTATAACTTGCATATGTACAGATACATGTGCTCAGCAGTTATAGTTCCAACCTGAGTATTCCTTTAAAAGTGTCAAATTATTGTTACCATTACAAACACCTGACAGTTTGGAGAAAACTGTTGAATGGTGCACATTTCTTAGCCACAGCATTAGAAACTGAGTTAGATTAAGTCTACTTTTGTTCTTCTCTCACTTGTCAGTGCTTTGTAGTATTTACTCATGCTTGGTTTGTCTAATTGAAATTCTCCATTTCGACACTGCACCTCTGCAGTTACTCAATTTTTACAGAAGTTACACCGCAGCAGAAATCCTACTGTGTAAATAGGCTAGTCTGCTACACAGAAAAGAGCCAGAATGGAGCACAGGATGGCTTGCTTACACTTAAGTGGAGAACAGAATGGCTTTAAAAGTGCTTTTAAGCTGAAATATTTTGAAAGGGTTATTAGTTTTATTTGTCTCATTAGCATTTATTTTGCCCACATTTCTTTTTAATTACACGTGAATTTATGGAATCTTACAAGGTTTTTGCCGCAACAAAATATTAGCAGCGGAATCACTGTGCCTAGTACACCCTAACAACTACCTAGAAACTATAGCACCCAAAAGTCCCTACTAACAACCATTAGTAACCATTTAAATGTTAGGTTTACTATACTTCCATCTGTTTCCAGCTAGCTCACACACTTTCTCAGGGAAATTTAGTTTTTTAGTTTACTATGAGGAATGCTATACAGTAGATAGAAAGATAGAAGTAAAGATAGAAGTAAATAGAGTGTTAAAATATTTAGATTTGATCCCATTTGTTCACAAAGAGACTGCAAAACATAAACCAGGACAAGAACAAAATACAACAAAAAAAGCTGAAGCAACTAATGAAAATGGCCTTTCATCCATCCTCTAAAGACTGTCCTATCTCTCTCCCAGTCACCATCAGTTGCAGTAAGAAGAAGAGTAATCCTCAGGAAGCTCTTCAGATGCTCTCTTCCACCCGTCTCAGCCTGAGGAGTTTGGCCACCAAAGCTAAGGTACAGTCCACCAGTAACTGCCCACTATCCACCCTGAAGTCCAGTCCATCTCTGGACACCACTGTTTCCTGTCACTCATCACTGATAGCAGCTCAAGACATTGCTGCAATTTTTCTTCATCTTTCCAAAGTATTGTAGGTCTTTGAGATTTGACATCACTATATTGAGAAGAAGTTTTGTAAAGCTTTTGCTAAAAGAGCTCATGTGACAAATAAGGTGTTTGCAAAGTTGCATGTGTGTTTTACATGTATACCACCCCTCAATAGAATGATAGAGTTTGGGTTGAAAATCGAGCACTGCCTGTTGTCAGTTAAAGGCCCAGTCCAGAAAGTCTTTAAGGGTGATACATGTAGCATTTTTAAACATTAATATATCATTGTCAAATTAGGTGTAATACTTCGGTGTACTTACCAGAAATAATGTTACCATGGCCAAGATTACTAGTAGCCTCTGCCACATCAGTGGTACTATTTGTCTAATATTTTTCAAAATTAAGACCTCATTTCCCATAAAACCCAGCACCTTCAAATAAAATAACACAAATGGTACTTTTTTCCACAAATTAGAGATATTGTGAAATAAGCTATCAGTTTAGTAGTGATCGGTTTTATTACTGTGGTCCTCCATTTGTGCATTTGTACAGGTGCAAATCATCTACTATTAGCAATCAAAGCCATCAGTTGGACAGGGTGTTACCAGCATTGTATTTTTAACAATACTATCCATCACAGCATTACAGCATCATTTCATCTTTTTCTCATTGTCTTTCCCTAAAAGCAAATGCACACAGATGCGGCCACAGGTCAAATCCACGTGGAACTGAGTGATAGTGTCGCTGACCTGGAACAGCTAATCACAGAGCTGCAGGAGCTGAGCAGCGCGCTGCGGGGCAAGTCAGATTGACCACCCTCACTGACACACCCTCTCTTAACAGGGACTCAATATACTGAAGAATTCTTGAAGAATGAAAACAATTTACTCGTGATATAAGAGAATGAAAATAGGTGAAACTCAAAATGTAAAACCAAAGGAATAATTTTGCATTCATTTTTTAAAATGTCATTTACATATATGTCATTGTCATTTTTATATATATGACTGTTGTGTGAGGGTTTGGTGGCTTAATCAGGGCTACTTGTTGAAAAATCATACTTACATATCCATTTTGGAACATAACCATTTTTTGCCAACGATGGAGAAAATGACTTCAGTTTCTGTTGCATAATACAATTTTCATTCATTTATCGTAGAAAGGCCTTGAGGAAGGTATTATTTAATAGTTGGTATCAAATTGTGCTGAAACCAGTAACAGAACATTTACCAACAATTCCCAGTCCAAGGCTGAACTTTACTCTTCTTCTGCAGTTTTAAGACTCAATTGTTAGTTGATTGTTTTGGGTGGCCTTTTATATTTGTTCTAGGCTGTAACCTATATCTGATACCATTATAAATTATATAAAAGTCATGTATGTAAAGTCACAGTCATTTCTGTACTTGTGGTTCTCTTTCTCTCTGTTCCCCAACAGGTCTTCAAATATTCATTGTTCATTTCACTAGAAATTGATTCAACGTGTTTCATTAATGGATTGTTCCTTCGATTTTTAACTGAATTAAGGCATCTTCACAAACACGAGTCAAGTTGCCTATTTCACTTTTGTACGGAATGTTTTGCACCAGTTTTTGGTGTTCTTATTGTTTTGTTTTCTTTTGTTTTTTGTTTTTTCCTATTCCAAATTGGAATTGAAAATAAAAAACAGACACTGCATTTCTGTTAACGATGTTGAAGAAAATAGTTGAATGTTTTAGGCAAAATACCCTTTTTCAGACTGAGACAAAATGTTCGAAACCATTTTCACCTCTATACGTCCACTGGTTCAATTCTGATGGATAACATTTCATGTTAGCTTTGCATAAAGACTTGAAGTCTACAGGAGTCATTAGCCTATCACCATCAAAGTGAAAAAACACAGCAACTCCAAGGCTGTCATATTTACACAATGTAATGTGTATGTGGAATACACATCTTGAAAAATTTGTGAGTCATTATAGATGGTGGGAGCTGTAACTGGTAGGTTATAGTTCGTACCATCAAACCTCTCCAAAAACTTGTTTTTATAAAACATTGCAAGACTTGTATCTCATTACCATGTAACACATGATATATTGGAGTTTCTGTCAAGTCTATTTTTTCACTTTGACAGTGCTAGGCTAATTAAGTACATTTCAAGTCTTTACGCCGAGCTAACATGAAATGCTAACAACAGGAACGGAAGCAGTGAACGTACAGAGATGAAAATGGTATCGAACATCTCATCTCAGTCTGGATAAGTCGGACAAAAAAGGTTGGATTCCTTTAAGAATGCCTCAGATCTTGGTCACATTTCGGAAAACTGAAAAATGGAATTGAGACTTTTGCTGCAGTGTGAACATAGTCTTATAGTTTAACGTTCCTACCATGATCTCTACAAATCCGTCAGAAATTTGTGTTGCCTTGTGATTGTCAAAATCAATCATGCTACATAACCTTATGGTTGCTCCTAGCTCTATAACCCAAGCCTCCACCTGTCACTTAGAAACTGGACTCTCAATCCCTACCCAATCCCACCACTGGTGCATTGTGAGATTGATAATGCCACTGCTGTGAAGATGAAAACTGTAAGAAGTCTAACAGCTGATCTGAGGATGGCTGGCCTAAATTTTGAATGTTCAGCACTGCAAAGGCAGCGGCCCATGAAAGCATTATTGTGTGTACACTCACATGCACACACACTGACAAAGGGATTTTTCAGTAGAAAGACAGTGATAAGAAAATGTTCAGTGCAGACGCCCATCCAGAATTCATCATGATGGATCTGAGACGCTGGATCCAGGTTGAGTCCCACATTTTCTTGCCTTGCGGTGACAGTAGGGAGGATCTTACAAGCAAAAGCACTGAGCAGGACATTGACATTGCTTTGATTTTTATATCACTTGCTGTTTTTTATGAACATCATAGACCTGATTCGCTTTGTCACTGCAAACGGTGGCTGTGCCTTTGCCTTGAAGGAAATACCTTTTGTACTTGGCTAATAAGATTATAAAAACTTTCTATGGATAGATAGCAGTATGTAGCTGGTGTTTGTACAGCCATTCAGCTTTGTTCATGGATGTTGTAATGTTTTATCATGCAATGGATTGCAATGTATGAATCCAGTCTATGTTGAAAAGATACATACTAATGCCCTAAGCATTTCTCAGTGTATTAGTCTATTCTGACTGCTTCACAATTGTCTGCATACCAAACTGTATGAGCTAACACGTCCCACTACTCAGGATATGATGCATTATCAAGTCCAGATTTCCAGCCTGAAATGCCAGTCATGAAATAAAAATAACAAGAAGTGACAGTACATTTCGAGGTCTGTATCATCATTCAAGATTATATCACGTATTCAGGAGACATGAAATTAGTCACCGAAATCTGTCTTTTAATGGAACCTTAAATTTCCCAAATGCTACTCCCACACAAACCTCAATAGACTGATTTGCTGCCATGACGCCAGAGCCACATGGAGGGCAAGGAGGAAAGCAAACAGAGGTTTGTGTGTTCTGCCTCAGGTTCCTTCTCCCAGAATTGTTGTTATTCCTCAGCAGTCCTCGTAAAGCAGCTGCAATCCTGAGCTGATGTCACTGTTGGTCAGGAAAACCCCCATGACGTCAAGTTGTATGTTTGTAAGTTGGTTATAAATGAATAGCAAAGACCCTGTGGTTAATGTAAGAGGGGTTACTATTTTAGCTTAGGCTTCTACATTCCCATATCACATACAGATTGACTCATGCTTAGATTCCTTTATTCGTTGAATGGGGTTGAAAGAATTAACTCTTTTCCATTCCCTTGTATTCTCTTCTGAGGATATTATTGCACTCAAGCTTTTGTTACTTTGTTCGTAATTTGCTGACATTTATTAGTTGTGCCTGAAAGAAAAAAGTGGAATAGCACACAAAAACTATCCTTGATATACTAACTGTATTTGTCTTAATTGCAGGACGGGGGGAGCAACTAAACAAATGTTTTGGGCAAAAGGCGCTTTGTTATTGGTTATGCCATGCAGGGCCTTCACAAACACTGTCATGTCTCCCTTTAAAGGTACTATGTGTAGCATTTTACCACATTATAACCACATAAATGCTGAGACATAAGTAAAACTACTGGCCTTTACACTGCATTTTCGATTGTGTCTGATTAAATTAAAGGGCAAATGTGAGTTTCATACAATGCGCTTTCTAGCACCAAGTTAGAAAATGATGCAAATAAAAGCACTTTGTCAAATGAACAGAACCACGTCGCAAGACTATTTACAGCAAAACTAGTGTAGTGGTGGGGGTGTTGTCATGTGCTGTGCAGCCAGCACCTGGAACAGCTGTCCCAGGGCTGTCGGAGAACTGACTCCAACCAAAGGTTCTAGGTACTCATGGAGGTGCCTGCTCCTGAGCTGAAACTACATTTAGTTCCAAGAACAAAACGCTGAACCTTTCTACTGATAACAATGACACTTCCAGAAGCCATGAACACAATTTGACAGCCCAGTACAACGCAATACTGGAAAAGGGTAACACAGGAGTCAGAAAAAGGGTATTTTGCCCAAAACCTTGGAGTATTCCTTTAAAGCCATCTCATCTCCCATCTCTCATCAAATACCATTCTAATACTCTTTATCTAGCCAGTCTTTGTCTTTTTCAGCCTTCATTCTTTTACAAATAGTAGTAGTAGTACTACTACTACCACTACTACTAATGCTTCTGCTGTTGCTACTGCTGCAACTTCTTTCACTTCTAAAAACAGTAAAATAAAATAAAATTTCCTCTTATCTAGGCCTGATGTCCTTTCCTGACACTATCCTGAGTCTGTTTTTTCCTGGGCAGATAAACACTTTGGTCCTATATGAATGCTATCTCAGTCCCAATGACCCAGATACAGGATGACTGAATGGAGAATTGCATCTCTGTCCAGCTATTTAACATTGCATCACCAGTGACGATAATAGCTTACATCCTGGCTGCACCCCCCACCCACCCACCTCGCCTATACACACACTGACACACACACACACACACACACACACACACACTTAAAGCCCTGTCACGTCCTGTCACCCCCAAATTTGATAAATATCTCACACCCTACACCCTTCAAGCCATTTCCAGAGGATGCTGTTACACAGTCACTGGGTCCTGGACACCGTCATCCTTCCCAGGACAAAGCAGAGCAGCGCCAAATGAGCCTCCACTTCCCAACTCTGTCTCTTCCTCACACTTCTAACCCTCAACAAACACTTCCCATGCACATTTCTCTCCTTCACCCACACATTCTGGAGGGATTTGTGGTTCAGTGTTTTATTTTTGTTTTGTTTTTTTCTATAAATAAGAGTTTAGATTGTGTCATTGCTGTATCCACCCACCCACTCCATATCCTAGTGACGGTCACAGGGGTTTTCAGGGAACAAGAGCTGCTCTTCTCAAGAGAAACAGATGTCACAGGACATAATGTTGCTGACATTTTTCCCAAAGTGAACACACTGATTCAACGGAGTTTCATATTGTTTTTGGGTTTGGGGATGAGATGAGGGCGTTCATGCAGGGCGACCCATGTTACTCTTTCACTGAGTGGAAGTGACCTAATCACTGTACGTGATAGTTCCAAATTAATGCGCTTCACAAGGCCTTGCTGCCATGTGTTGTAAGCTATTATTAGTTTACTCCCCACACCCAGTGTCAAAAAGATGTTACAACCGTTAACCTCCGTTAACTATATTACTGGGCTCCAACCACCACAGACAGGGAAAAGTAGAGCAACTTTACTCCAATCCAGGCAACAGCAGCCAGTGAGTGTTCCTCCTAGCTAGCTGCCTGCCTGTCGTAGGCTACTAACCGGGCTACTTAAAAACCTTGAAATATGAACAATAAGGAACTGCTGACACCCACAAATGTTTACCTGCGACGAGCAGCTCTATAGCTCGGTCTCTATAGAGCTCCAAAATGTCCCCACCCTTTGGCAGCTGCAGTTTTTGCCCTAGGAGGCTGAAATTTGGCATGGAGGTCAAGTGTGTGTGTGTTTGTGTGTGTGTGTGTGTTAAGGTGTGTGTTCGTGTTCATGCCAATTGACAAACACAGATAGACAAACACAGATAGACAGACATACACATACACACACAGACACTTTCACTGGTGATGGTTTTCCCCGCCCCCTACACTTAAGCCACACCTCCTTTCATAACTCATGAACTGTTTGTCCTGCACTCTTGTGGAAGGCATTATATGACTCAGCAGAGTTTCTTTTTTCAGTGGTGTGGGTTAGCCCCGCCATCTTGTTATCTTGTAATCAGGCTAAGTTTATTAGTCGACCAAAACCATGACAACCCAGAGTTGAGACCAGGAGGCAGAGTTGCAGTCCTACATGCTTCTCTGTGCTTCGATTAGAACAGTTCCCCACCCAAATCCCCATAGAAGCTATGTCTTCCCCACGGCCTCTTAAATCCATTAAATCAAAAGTAAACAGGAGTTACTCACACAAACCTAATAAAAATCAACACCGCCACAGCAACTGTACAACAAAAATAGGACAATTAAATGTGGACTCTTAAACATTATATCTCTGTCATATAAAGCTCTATTTGTAAACAAACTTATATCAGATTACCATATTGACTTATTTTGCCAAAAACCTGGCTGTGTCATGAGGAATACGTTAGCTTAAATGAATCCACTCCCCCCAGTCATAGTAATACATTCTTCGAGTCACCAGTAGAGGAGGTGGAGTTGCAACCATTTTCACCTCAAGCCTATTAATCAACCCTAGACCTAAACTCAATTCTAACTTATTCGAAAGCCTTCTTCTTAGTCTCACCCAAGATGGAAAACAGTACAGCCTATTTTATTTATAGTTTACCGCACTCCATGGTGTTAGCTCCATGGTATAACTCACAAACTCACAAACTGAAGCAAACCGTGAAAGTTTGAAAGCATATGGCGTTCCTCTAAACTGGAAGAATCTTGCTTAATCTGGCAAGCTAGTCTTAAAACATATAGGAAGTCCCTCTCTAATGCCAGAACTGCCTACTACTCATCTCTAACAGAGGAAAATTAAAACAGCCCTAGGCTTCTTTTCAATACTTTGGCTAGGCTGACAAAGAGTTATAGCTCTTTTGATCCATGTATTCCTGTGACTCTCAGTAGTCACGACTTCTTGAGCTTCTTTACTAATAAAATTTTAACTATTAGAGACAAAATGAATCACCTCCTGCCCTCAACTGGCACCGATTTATCCTCAAACACAGGAACCCTCGAAACAGATGTAAAACCTGATATACACTTAAGATTGTTTTTCTCCAGTCAACCTTCCCGAGCTAACATCAATGATTTTATCCAAACAATCAACCTGTCTCTTAGACCCCATCTCAACTAGGCTGCCTAAAAAGCGTACCCTTGATCCAGGTACTACAGCCAACTATAGACCTATATCTAACCTTCCCTTTCTCTCTAAAATTCTTGAAAAAGCAGTCACCAAGCAGTTGTGCAACTCTCTACATAACAATAGTTTGTTTGAGGACTTTCAGTCTGGATTTAGACCACGCCATGGCACAGAGACAGCACTTCTCAAGGTTACAAATGACCTCCTAATTGCATCAGACAAAGGTCTTCTGTCTGTACCTTTCTTGTTAGATCTTAGTGCTATATTTGACACCACTGACCATCACATCCTATTACAGAGACTGGAGCATTTACGTGGCATCAGGGGAACTGCGCTAGGCTGGTTTAAATCTTATTTATCAGATCGATTTCAGTTTGTACACATCAATGATAAATCCTCTATGCGTGCAAAAGTTAGACATGGAGTTCCACAAGGTTCTGTGCTCAGACCAATACTGTTCACCTATATATGCTTCCTTTGTCCTTTGACTTCCATTTGCTACTTCTAGGCTGGATTACTGCAAAGCCCTATTATCAGGTTGCCCCAATAAGTCCATAAAGACTCTCCAACTGATCCAGAATGTCGCTGCATGTGTACTGACAAGGAAAAGAGATCATATTTCTCCCATATTAGCATCTCTGCAGTGGCTCCCTGTAAAATCCAGAATAGAATTTAAAATCCTTCTCCTAACCTACAAAGCCCTTAGGCATGTTTCGCAAATTATGGATTGGACCACCGGAGGAAAAAGGGGGAGGGCAAGTGAATTTCCCCGTGGGTCGAGGGGAGGGTGAGTCTA
>OMLF01057450.1:22845-32873 GCA_900302615.1 Holocentrus rufus | reverse complement strand
ATGACTTGACTGATATTTGACAAGCATGCAGTTTGTGCTGTGTTGTAATGGTTGGGCATGTTTTGCTGTAAGTAGCACGCCTGAAAAATAGTAAGATTCTTCAACTCTGTTGGTCCCATCAGGGGGTTTGTCATTGCTGCATGGCCGAGCTTTGTTCAAAACTACAGAACTTTATTTGAAATTCTACTGGAGATCCCAAGGCTTCCAAAGATGCCAAACATGTCCTGCTGCATTCCAAGGAAATGTGTATAAAATGATGCACAAGACATGTAGATATTTTCTATTTGATGTAATGCTGCAGCCATAAAACAATGGCGTCTTGGCTTTGAATATTTTACTCAATATAAGTGTGATGTAGCTTCAATGAAGCTGCAACCAGCAGATACACAATATGTGTGTGACATTGTCCTACAATATGGAAAAAAATGTTTCTAACTTTGAAGCTACTTACGGGGGAAACTAGAAACTAGGATCTGTGTTGCATGAAGTCTTTGTGGCAATGGAACATGTGCACTTAAGGTTTTGACATTTTTAGAACTGACTGGCAGAACAGAATGACTTAAACTTGCTGCTGGTCACTGCCAAAAATGTTTCTAATCTATTATTTCTCCATGGTAGAGAGGCTACAGACTACATTTACAAATGCATACTAATATATTTTGAAGTGACATTGTATGAAACTTCTTTTACATACTCCCAGCATGCAGCCATTTCCTCCTGTTTTTTAGGATCTTTATTCCTCCATCTAAAATAGAACAGCAACTTGTCAAGAGAGGGACAAGTGCAACTGGGAATCACCACTGATGTAAACTGTCTGTGTGAGTGAGAGCTTGTTGTTAAAAGCAGCTTCTCCTCCAGTTGATTCTCTTTTGCTTCTCACTTCGCACCAAACTCCCATTGGCTGTTACCGGGGTCACACTCAGGTTTCACTTTCTGTGAGTCTCTCAGACAACTTAACACTGGATAAGGCCAGCCAGGCTGGACTGAGAGGATCGAATATGATTGAAAAAAAAAGTCTTGACTGTTTGCTGAAAGGCCAAAGTCTGCGGTATCTAGTTCATTCACAAACAGGATAATCTGCATCAGGATCGTATCACATCACATAAAAATAATAGTATAATAATAGTGTGACCTAGGCTTAACCCCTTAAACTTTGGTTTTCCCTTAAATTTCCCCTTAAGTTAGAAACCACTTTTTTTTCCATATTTTGCAACAATGTCATCCATATTATGTACCTGCTGGTTGCAGCATTGAAGCTCCATCACACTTCTATTGAGTGAAATATTCAAAGCCAAGATGTCATTGTTTTATGGCTGCAGCATTACATCAAATAGAAAAGATCTACATGTCTTGTGCATCATTTTATACACATTTCCCTGGAATGCAGCAGGACATATGTGGTATCTTTGGAAACATTTGTATCTCCACTAGAATTTCAAATAAAGTTCTGTGAGTTTGAACAAAGTTCAGCCGTGCAGTACTAATGAACTTAGCAATGGGACCAGCAGAATAACTGGTGACCTACAGCTTAGGACCCTGTAAAAATGTACCCCACCCCCTCTTTTGTTTTTGGCCCACTTGCAGTGCCCCCATGATAACCTGCAGCTGCACCTGCACATCAGGAAGAAAATTCACACACACTCACCGAAGTCAGTGCTGCTCTCTTTCGTTGTGTTTGCATAATGCTAATGGTTTACCGTGCGCATTACCCAGCGGCTATCAGTCTTTCATCATGGGCAGCATCTATAGGGAACAGCAGCAGGTGGTGGAGACTGCAAGGGTCCTCATATAGATTTACAGCCACCCTGGGGCTCTACCAGGCCTCTCTTCATCCATTATAGTCAGGCACAATGTTCAGTGTAGCTCTCTTGATGCAGCGTGGCAATAACACTGCCCAGCTTTGGGGTTTGACTCCCTCTAAGGTCCCACACACTCAAAATGTCCAAACATGTTACAACAACTGTGGGCTTTTAGACCTTTTTTCCATGATAAGTGTACCCAAGGAATGCACAAAATGTTAGGGACATCTTCAGGACACTGAGTTGCAGCCATATTTGCACAGTCCAGCTGGATCTTCTTATTTGTGAATTGTAAAGATTTAATCGTATCAGTTTACCTCATAAAAAGGATAAGTGTCCCTAATATTTTGTATATTCAATGTATTATAGTTCAGTCTACTCTGACCAAGATAAACAGCACCATCGCTCCTTGTCGAATGATGTAATCACCGTAGTTTTTGTTCTAATTCAAATTTTATTTACCAAACAGTATTTGTACAGTTCTATTAATATAGTGAATTACTCAAATTAGACTTATGCATTCTTTTTGATAATTAGTGATATAAAGTTTTCCTATCATGTTTTTTCCTTGTCTCATCCCATTTGTAGATTCCTGTGAAATGTATTTTGTTTCGTGTCATTTACTTTGTAATATTTACAATTTGCACACGGCTCCTCGCTAGAAGAGAATTATCAAGAGACTGTCAAACCATAGGATTAAATAAACTAACAGTACAGAGCTATAGGACACACTGCTGCAGGCAGACTGAACACTCTGTAGGCTACAGACAGGCTTGTTTCCTATGGTGACATTTATAGAGAGATTATGAGTGTTTATAGTTCTGCGCTGCTTGGATAAACTCCCTGTAGGTTTTATGGCACACTGTGTTGAGAAGATCATGGTATGATGAGGAAGATGTTTGCTAAGAGATATTTATTCTCACTTCAATCTCACCCAAAGAAAACGTTGCAGGTAATACAAAGGGATCAGGGAGGATGCTGCTGTTCAAACCCCAATGCATAGATGCACTGCATAGACAATGATTAATTCCTGTCGTCTCGTCTAATTGCTTCTCTTCTGATAACGGATATTGGGCCCATACTAGTCGGCCAGCAGTCGTAGTTATAAAAAAAACTTCTTTACTTAATTATCCGTGTTGTGGTGTAAAAATATTGCCTTTAAATATGCTAAATAATATACTATTCATCTTGTAACTCCCATACTCTCGAGTCTGTATATAGACGCAGACAGCAATTGCCCCTAGATGGTGCTTAAGTGCTATAAAATTACATAGTGCACCTTTAATGATTAAACTTCTATCAGAAAGGAATGCATTTAACACATTAAGGCTGAGGTAAATATAAAGCAGACAGAGGGTCTCTCTCTCCCACACACAGACATTATGCAAGAGGAAGGAAACTACAGTAGCTATCAGTGAAGCAAGCCTGTCCTGTCCTGCTCTGCCAGCTTTTCTTCATCAGAGCAGGAACTTGGTGAAACGTTGGGAACAACACGGACTGGACTCAGGAAGAGGCCTCCGGTTTCCAAAAGAAAATATCTGCCTCTTCAAAGCGCTTGATTCCAAAAAACTACCGGGTCGCTCCACTAAATCCCCACAATGACCGAAGTGGACAAAGTTGGGACAGCTACAAATTGAATTCCTCGTTTTAATTTCATCCTGACACACCAGTCCTATAAATTATTCAACCTAAGTGCTTTCCTCAGCCCGTTCTGCTTTCTCAAGGGGGCGTCAAACCGAAATGAAATAATTATCAGTGTGGGTAATGACACTGTCCTGGAATGACTGCAAATCAGATCTGTGTTTGCAAGGCTCACTGCCTCTACACACCGTCTTGTGTCTCAGACACTAACGAAGCATTATTCTGTTTGTGTCTTCCACTGCTCATCTCTGCGATTGATCTGCCAGTCATGCAGGGTTTCATGTGCAAAAATGTGCATGATCAATGCATTTATGGGACCTTATTATAGGAATTTCCTCTATTTATATCCAAATCTGATCAAAGATGGTTGATGAAGATGTTCAAATTTGGTTTCAGTGGTTAAATTTGATTTTATTTCTAAAAATCCTTAATCCATCAAGTTTAACTTTACTGAAATCCATCCTCTCAGGCCAGTTTGCAGCACTTGAACTGGAAAGCTTCCACTTAGCAGGTTTACCTCATTTTAATTAAAGAAGCTGTCAGTCAATCAGGGTCCAGTATTGTGACTGTTCTGCCTGTGAGGACTTGTGCAATACACAGCCCTGAACAGCACATAAGCAAACTACACATTTGCCTCAAGGTTGCAAGTGTGGGTGAAGTGATTTTCTTTTGCTGTAGAATTCACATTTTGTGGATTTTGACTGGCAAAAATCATATTCTCTACCAATACAAAGAAGTGGCTGACCCAATTTGGATGTAGTTTTTAAACGGTAATATCTACCCAGACAGTGCTGATGTTACACGTTTCATTTTTTATGCAACTTTGGTTGTATGCAAGTTTTATATACTGTGTATCGCCCCTGGCAATTAACTGAAAAGCTACATGAAGCTTAGTTGCATCAAGATGAAATTGTCTCAGCGTTTTGCAACAAGCTTCATGCAAGAACCAATCAGAGCATAATTTTATGTCACGTGACTCCACGTGACTGAGTTTGGTTCTGTATGTTTTGAAGGTTAGTCTATTTCATGTATTTTGTCATGTAATATGCCAATTGTGTTTAATTACTATTTAACATTAAATGACTCTAATTATGGACAGTTAACCTGGCTTCATGTTAGCAATGAGATCGACAACATGTTCCTGTATCAGAATTTAATTAATCTCAAATAGAGGGAAAAGTAAGGAAAATAAGCTAATAAAAGTTCTATATTTTGTATGCCATTCTCATTCATCTCATTGGGTGTTGCACGTACAATTGATTGCATGTTTATGGTCCTCCTTACTTATACTGTACATCTCCCATCAAATGCTGAATCTGCACTTACTGCAGGGGAGGAAGCAGCATCAGTTGAACACTGCAGCGCTTAATGTTGACTGTGGCGCAAAACTAAAATGTCTCAGATGTTTTAATTCATAAACCACAAACCTGGCCAAAGTCACAAAATGTGGGCACATCACTTGGTTCAGATATTTGCAACGTTAATCTCCAAATTTGACCAGGCCTAAATGACTTGAAAGCAATTTGGTGAAACTAATGCTGCAAGATTGTCCAGAAATTGGGACGTAATCAAATCCCCATTGATTTCCCTGCACAGATGGAGAGCCATACTGAAATATTACCTGAATTAGCTCTACAAAGTAAACCACTCCTACCCAAATTAGACTGCGAGGAAGAAAACTTTCACACAGCAGAAATGAACAAGTGTGAAAGTCTGAGACGCAGTCAGTATTCTGTCTCTTCTCAGACTCACAACCCACAGTGAGTCATCGTATTCGCACAGGGGTTTAATCTTCTACAGGCCTGAGGGAGGTTCGGCGAAAAGAAAAATGTGATGGTTTACAACAAAGATTGTCCCCTAAGAGCTCAAACTTGTTCTTTCTTTCTTTCCGCAGCAGGAAGCGACGGTCTACAAGTATTTGAAAAGTGAGCGAAAGGAGCGACTGATGGGTAGTCAAGACCGGGTTCAAACTCTTGACTTAGTATCTGCTGAGCGTCACTTTCTTCCTGGATGGAAACTGGAATTCAAAAATAGAAGCGGTGGGAGGCTAAAAGTTCACAAGGCGGGCAAGTGGGTAGAGGGTCACTGGTTCAAATCCCCTTAGGTGCAGGAAAGACTTGGGAGGGTAAAATGAAAGAGCAACATCCTCCCAGCTTACATGCCCTTAAGCAAGGCATTAAACATGCAGCTGCTGCTGTGCTCACCGTTCAGGTGAATGAATGGTGAATGTAAATACTCAATGCAAGGCAAGAGTACCACTATAAATATGAATTTTGCTTTTCAAGATTTGAAAAAGAATAGGGCTGAGGCGAGGGCTGTAGTGCTGCTGCAAGACCAACAAATGTCCCATGATTGTGTGTGTTTTCAGTTCAATTATCTTAAATGATCAGGGTGCAATCCATCATAAAAGAGGAAGAGAGACGAGTTTCTTAAAGACAGCAGCCTCAATAGAGCAGAATGTACTGCAACCACAAGACATGTTCTGCTTTGAGTAAGAGGCATGACTTTTGAGTTTTCTCAACTGGCAATGACAGTTAGAACTGCTGCTCTCTCCAAAGACGCTTATTGAATGTAAACCCAGTGCAGGCATGTTCTCTGGGGACTGACAGAAGGCATTCTGGGAAATGTGGGAATTCACTAACTGAAGCATTCTACGATCTTATGTCGATAAGACAGGTTGAGGGAAAAGGGGCAGACCAAAAAGGTGAATTACAACACTTCATCACAGAATAACTCCTGGAACACATTGACAGATTTCACATCAGAGATTGATGGTTTATTAGAGCATAAGAGCATCCAAGTAAGACAATTTTAGCTTTGCCTTTGGCAGTGTGATTTATCCTGGCCTGTGATGTTCTACTAAAATTGTTTGTTCGGTTGTTTTTCAGCAAAGGTAGACAACTTCAGCCTGACACAGCCATACTCAGATAAAGTCCATTGTTCACTTGACAAAACAGAGACTGGCCACTGCTGGCTTCAAGCCATTTGATAAAACCGTGGTTCTTCAACCATCCCTCAAGTACTGCCAGTCCTGCAAGTTTTCGTTCCAGTTCTACACCTGAGCCTATAAAGGACTTCATGCTGATTGGTTGAAAGAGATCCACCTGAACAGGGTGTTCATGAAAGTGCGTGGCCCTTAATTGGATCAGGTGTTCAAGAGTAGAACTGGAACAAAAACGTGCATGATGGGTTCTCCTTGAGGACTGGTTTGAGAAGCACTGGACTAAAATACATAGCAGGTGACTGGATCAACCATGTGTCTATCAAGTCATCCACATCAGACCACCAAACCATGTGATGTAGCATGAGAGCGACGGAGGTAAACAAACAGCTGTGATGGTGGAGGTGACCAAGCATGTTGGTAAGCATATCGCTAGCTTGTTAGCATGTTGGTCCACGATTTTTATCATTTTTGTAAGGAAAGCCTGTAGCTTCTCGCTTTCATCGTCACCTAAGCCACACCTGTAGTTCCTCAAAGGACGCTCATTGGTCCAGCTTCCATTAATGCTTCGTCAAATTGTTTCATCAGTCAAAATAAAATGAACTTGTGAGGTGAGCTGGCTGTGCAAGGTTAAGACATCTTCGTACACCAATAAACCACAAACCCTACAATGGTTGAAGTAGAATTTCCTGGACAGGGCGTTCATGTCCGTTGCCTGACCTCTGACCTTTCTGTGGCGTGAGGGAGGGGCCAAGAGAAAAGACGAGTTCTTCTTTGAGGGAATGTCACTTGATTCTGAGATTCAGCAGCTGAGGTTTGGGCTCCTGGACTCAAGCCAGACACAATCAATCATGGAGGCGAATTTGTTCAAATTGGACCGAAGGTTTCACAATGTTTCCACATTATGAACCGGAATGAAGTGGGATGCAGGCAAGCACTCATCACCGGGGTGTTTCCGCACTTCCCAAACATCACCTGTCAAACCAACAGTATCCGGTACTGTAATGTCTTTTTCCTTGGATTTTCTGCTGATCAAGTTTTTTTTTTTTTTGTCTGGTCAGTCTGGTGGCTGTCACTGCTCATGCTAACTACCAAGTTCTTCTTCTGTCTATTTCAAGTAAAGTGATGCTGCTGCTGCCAGAAATATGATTTTTCCCAGTAACACATAGTCTGAATCACTACTGTTATATCAATCAACAACAGAAGGTAACAAAATTGATCTTTATTTATATGAAAATATGATTATCACTTAAATAATGTAAATGTAACCTCTCTTCAGCCTCCATCAAACTCCCTGCCTCTAACATATCATATATTTGTCTGGGAGGTACTCACTGAAAGCAGCTATGGCCAGAATGATGGTGATCACGATGGAGACCCAGGACACCCACAGGGCCTTCTTTCGGTAGCTCTGTGCCTCGTGGGGCTTCAGCCTCATACTGCTCTCCAGAAGACCTGCCAACAACAGCAACACATGGCACTCTGATCTCAAAAAAACAACAATATACAAAAAAATATGATCTATGACTCTATGGCAAGATAGGAACAATCGAGAAAACTCAACTCAGCTCCCCAACTGCTGCGAGGTGACAGATTTTTATGAGATAAATTTATTTGTATGGATCAGGGGTTTTCAAACTTTTTCATGTTCTGGACCACCAAGTTAAATTTCATTAAGCTGCATAACCCCTCTGAAGTACTTTTGCCCTACAGGGTTCCTGATATGAAAAGATATTTTGGTTTGTGTTAAAGTAGAGAGATAAAACAGCGTTTTAAAAAATTACTCATACATTTTTTTGCACCATAACTGTTTCTAGCGAATTAAATTATAGTGAAATCAAGCAATTTCTATAATTTTGCTGAGGGCCTCAGGGGGTCCCCAGGCCCCACTTTGAAAACCACTAATATAGATCACAGCAAGTGGTTTGAAACTTATGTAATGTAATTATGTAAAAAAAAATATTACACAAAGAGGGGAAAAAAACATTTAATTAATACTTTTCTGAAAAAATACTTTATAAATTGTTTATATGGGTGGTTAATTGCCTTATGATGATCATCAGCATTTTCATGGTTTACCAAAATTTTTTTACCACCACTCCTAATTAGATAGTTATCAACACATTTGGCAGGACCACTCTCATTGCAAGAACGCTGTTAAAAATATATGAATCTCATTACATATGCTTTTCAGTGAAGACGTAAATATATCTAGGCAATATATATCTAATCAATATCTAATCAATCTTGAACTAATTACTGATGCTGGTTGTAATTGTAAATACTATGTTGTAAACACTGGGGGAGAAATGTTTTAAACTGCATAGTCTAGAAATTTGGGAGTAGAAGTAAACAATAAGTACCTGATAATAATCAAACTGCAACACTAATGTTCAGTATTCCAGTGAGTCTCCCATATCTGCATGCCTCTACTAGCCTACTAAACAGCAGACTGGTTATTTTAAAATGCATTTTATTATGTTATTTCATCAAGGAAGCGATCAATGACATAATTGAAAGATTGACCATCTTAACATGGGTGTTTTTGGACTCTTTATAGGGGGGCTCAAGCACCCCTAAATTTCTTCTCAGCCTCCCTATTATTTTCTTAATCATTTTTAGCTCTCTAAAGATAGATTTTGCAAACTTGTCTGACAGCTTAAATGCTTAAATTCAGCGTCGCTCTACACTTAACTTCCCTTCCAGTTCATCCCGCCCACTTCTAGTTTCAACAGAGCTTGCAGAATAAAGTGATTTTATGATTTCATGCCGCAGAAAAACACCGGTAAAGCAGGATTTCCACTGCGCGACAACGGCAATCTTACAAGATATCTCCATGTCACATTGTGTGAGACGAGTCTCCAAAAATCTTGATAGCAGTAAATGCCAGACTGTAAGATTTCAAGTTGGCGGCACGTCAGGCTGTCCAACTGATCTGCCTGCCAGCCATGACAGTAAAGCTCAGTGATACACAAAAACATGGATCTGCTTTCAGACTGTGCTAATATCTCAGGTGAGCTCATATGCCACATTGAAATGGCTGGATCCAAGTTCAAGAGTTATTTTGAAAAAAAAAGTTGGTTAATGTTAATGAGAGACCCATAGTCATGAATTCAACGTTGTATTTGCTGCAGAAAACTCTGGAAGTTTATGAGTTACTGTTTAAACATTGGAACAGTGGAATTTTTTTGTTGGTTTGATTTAGGGAGGCTTACCTTGTCTCCATCAAATACCAACTCATTGTTTTACCCACAGGAAACAGTAAGTTTCTCAGTAGATCAGACTGTACATAGAGATGATCATGCTACGTAGAATACTGGCCGGTATAACTTGTTGGTAAAATATTTTCTATCAGATCAGTCTGATCATGTATTTTTTCTGCATTTGTAGACACACAACACATTTATATTGTTGTGCTTTGTTTCCAGGGGGCAGAGAGTGAGTGTGACATTGGCCAGGAGGCAAGAGAGCATCAGATTAGCTGCAGTGACACGGACATGGTGGATGAGCCAAACCAGCCTGACCCAAAACACTCTGAAGTACAGAGAATTTCAAATAGAGAATTATAGGTTCTGTTTAAAATCAGAAAATATGCATATTTTCGGTAAGCAATGTAAGAATAAAGCAAATTTTGCAGAATCAAGCTC
>OMLF01057450.1:0-15637 GCA_900302615.1 Holocentrus rufus | reverse complement strand
TATTGTTGATGAATGTGTACTTTCCCGACAATAATGTATGAATCATGTAATGTATAATATGTGGAATATCCTACGCCGAATCTGGGGCATGTGCCTTCTGGGAGGGAAACACAGCTGTTAGTGTCTGTATATAATAGTCATGTCTAAAAACCTGTTGCCCAAGTCAAAATGTTTAAGTGTGTCAAAATAAATGCATGTTCACAACTGAGTCAAATGCTTCATAGAATTACAAGAATAGCACAAAACCATCCGTGTAAATTAAATTACCGTAATCAATAAGGTTGCTCAAATCTCACTTACTGACATATCTAAAAGTTTCACGAATTAGGAACTATATTGTTTATGCATGTATGTATGTATGTATGTATGTATGTATTTATTTATTTATAACTTTGCACTTTTTCGAAGTATGGTGATGTATACAGGTTGCGATTAAAGTCTAGATCTTCTTTTACATGCCTGCTTCTGTGCATTCTTCCCATTATGAGACTACAAATCATTTTTTCCTTGCCATCCAAAGAAACTGGTTGGGGTCGATCACTCTCCGCACCTGTTATCTGATTGCTATGGTTCACACCATCGGTCACCGGCGGCGCTGTTTAGAAAACCAGAAACCACATTGAGCTCAACTGCGCTTGCGCGTGTTGTCCTTCCGCTCCCCCCGTCGCCCCCCGTGCCGTCTGCCTGCCACCGTCGGTCTGGATGCGGGAGCGTAATGGCGGTGCACCGGGGACCCTCTACGAAATGGCTCTTTTCCCGGGAGCAGCTCGAAAATACACCGTCTCGACGCTGTGGAGTCGAATCTGACAGGGAGCTCTCCTACCGACAGCAGGCCGCCAACTTAATCCAGGATATGGGCCAGAGACTCAACGTGTATCCTTTCTGAACGCGGGGCTAGCTACCCGGCTAGCCAGCTAGCTAAAGTTAACGTTAGCTTAGAGAAAGGTGTCTCGGGTAGGCCGGAGTGAGAAGGCTAACGTTGTCAGCGGGGGTCATATAGTATTTTACTCTAAGAATACATGAAACCCTGCTGAAATATGCCTCTATCATGTGCTGAATCACCTCTCTCAAAGTAAGCGAGTTAGATGGCTACAATCGCGTAGTGACATTTGTATCGTCCGGTGTTTATAGCTAGCTAGCAGCACAGGGGCCTACTAGCTAGCAAGCTATTGTTTCGTGTTTTTCAGACGGCTGAACCTTCCCCTATTGTTAGCTTTCTATCTTATGAGACAGATAGCTTTGTAATTGGCCGGTCAAATCTGATCTTACGTCGTGAAACAGCTATTGGATTATTTGGCCAACTTAATCAAATAAATCGAGTGAGAATTCAGTGTCGGCGCTTGGTTTTCTAGGGCACACGTTTTGTTAGCATCCACTTTATCTCAGCGTGCTAATGTGTCATGGTTTTTCTATCAGGTAACGCTGTTAAATAAAGTCACTGTACTTTAATACTGTATGTTATCGATTTGTTGTTATGCCTTAACTTTTACATCCAGCTCTCAATTGGTTATCAATACCGCTATAGTGTATATGCATAGATTTTATATGATTCACTCCTTCACTAAGTTCCATAGAAATGTAAGTATCGCTCTTCTATGTTCTGATTTCTTTGTTGCTGCTAGATCTGACTGTA
Source organism: Holocentrus rufus (assembly GCA_900302615.1). Lineage (NCBI taxonomy): Eukaryota > Metazoa > Chordata > Actinopteri > Holocentriformes > Holocentridae > Holocentrus > Holocentrus rufus. Next base: position 14,004 of record OMLF01057450.1, on the reverse strand, counting down.
AAAATTGACTCGACTGTTTGCCTTTGTAGATCATCTCCCAGACCACCTTGTTCCTGGCAGCTAAAGTAGAGGAGCAGCCCAGGAAGCTCGAACACGTCATTAAAGTGGCACATGCTTGCGTTAACCCCCAAGAGGCCCCACTAGACACTAAGAGCAATGTAAGTAATGCATGGCTGAGGACGGTTTCTCATATAATGTCCGTTCTTTGGTCAATCTTGTCCTGATGCATATATTTCATTCTTGTATTGAAGCTGTAGCATGTAAACTCCACATGAGCCTTTTCCTAGGTAAACACAACATGTCTTGTTGAACTTCAATTAAGACCTTTTCTGATTTATTGTAATCCAGTAATAAATTAAACAGGAGTGAAATTCCAAGCAGCTCATCTTTCAGCTTTTTTGACCCATTGACATCTCAAATGAAATGTGATCGCGAAAGGCCTTACACTAACACAGACTTCAGGCTGTGAGACCTTGGTGAGAATAAAGCCCACAGCTGCAGCATTTTTCAGATATTCTGCATGCGAAGTAGCATTTGTAGCTAGGACTGTCATACAAGGACACTCTTTCGCCTGATAATCTTGTTGGTCAAGTCTTAGTATGAGTAACAATATAGCCAACAGTAGTTAGGACATTTTCCTTTAATAAATCCGGCTATGGATACATTCAAAAAGGATGAGAAAATAACAAGTCCAACAGTAAATTTGTATTTTCTTTTGAGTCGCTTGCATATAGAATTTAGCTGTGTTTCAGAAAGGCCAGCTGCATTACAACCATTTGCCGTTAACACTGTTACACTGACTGGGATATACTGGATCCAGTGGCAGCACCAAGAGCGCGTCCAGTGTCAAGGTTTCTCTAGATCCAATTCCCAGTGGCTGACACTTGTGTTAATTCCATTTCGAGAATGAGAAAAACAATTAGTGCGGCAACAATACATTATATCTAGTGGCGAACCACAAAATAAAATTATAATATAAACATAGTTCAAATGTAAATCCTAAGACATGTTGAAACTCAAATGGTCTATTTCTGGTAAATTAGTATAAAATAAATTTGATGGCTGCCTACAGTATATAACAGGCAAGCACAGGATGGTAGTGGGAACGGGGCAGTATACTGAAATCAACATCACAATGCAGTAATGTCCAGTTTAATGTATCATCGGCCAGAAAAATGAATTGAAACATTAGCTATTGTTTGTGCTGCTGCAGTAATCCCAAAAGAGATGGCTTGCCCATCACAATTTCACAAGCTCTCCTTTCAAATTATATTAAATGCAATTTGTGATGACAACATTTTTGAATTAATTATGTTCTAGCAAGCCAGTACTGTTGCGAGTAAGATCTGCGACCCAGAATTAAACACAACTCTGCACAGTCATGCTTTGCTGTCCACCCATTATTGCTTACAGAATCGTGATCAAATAGAGTATCTCCCGTCTGTAATATGCAGTATTTACAGTTTCATGTTCATGAACCAGCTAAAACCTGAAGCCCGGACTTGAATAAACAGCAGTTAAACAATATTATCTAGGGTCAATGAGTCAGGAATAGCTGACACAATTAGGGCAATGGATAATCAGCACTGTGGAGTTTGCAGCTCCATGCAAAACAAGGCACACTCTTATGGGTGTAACATCTCTGTAACAATTCAGACAAGGACTCAAGTGATTTTGTACAAGGCATGTTGTGTTTGCAGATTAAAAAAAAACAAAGTCTTATTAGGAGTACCATCTTAGATTGGGTTTTTTATTTTTATTTCACATTTATTTAACCAGGTTAGTGGTTAAATAAATGTTAGTAGAATGTGTTTAGCAACACATTCTATCAATATATAAGAAAATGACACATATGGAGAATAATTTCACCCCGATTCTATATTCTGGAAATAAAAGGTTGAATTGAGTTTATAAAGTTTTTCTATTTTTAAGTACTCATGAAAACTTTCCTGTAGCCACCTTAGTTTTTTAAGTCACTTTGCTGTTGGCTAAGAGAAAATGATCTGTTCATGTTGAGAAATGCCTAATGAATCCTTTATTGTTTGATTTTCAGGCGTACCACCAGCAAGCCCAAGAACTAGTGTTACTAGAAACAATAGTGCTGCAAACGCTGGGTAAGTGCTGTAATAATGGGACACGTTGTATGATCCGTCATATTTTAACTGTTTTTTAGCAGGAAGCATTGATCGCTGTAAAGATAGTGTGCTGTGAAGTGTGTTACTCTGCTGCTTTCTACAATACAAGCATTTCAGAAGCATTATTCTCATCAAAAGAAATACATGAAAGCCACAACATTTTAAAAGGAGCACATGTACACCATGACATTTAAAAGGTGGAATCAGCATTTTCAGGTCAAGCTTTTTAGATTTATTCTTTGCTCCTTTTTTGTTGTAAGTTGATCTGTGTGTTTTTGAACAAATGTCACTTGAGTCTTGTGCTATTCACTTGCTTTGACATTGTGCATGCACCAATGGCTGAATGGCTTCATTCAATCTTCACAGGTTTTGAAATAACAGTTGAACATCCGCACACAGATGTTGTGAGGTGTTCCCAGCTAGTGCGAGGTATAGGCTTCCTTCTTGGACACTTTCTCACTTGAAATTACTTTTGAAGAATTCATTTCCAAAATGAAAAACATACCTGAGGTTCATCATTCACTATCTAAAATAAAGAGGATGACATCCCTGTAAATGCTAACACTTTCATTCACGGACTTATGCTGCCTACTGTCCTTTTAAAGAATTCAACAGTTTCATGTTGTGCAGTCATTTTGTAAAACTGACACTTTTTCCAGTGTGCAGGTCTCATTTTGGAACAGAAATTTTCATTCGTATAACCACATGAATTGTCACATAATCTCACATATGTAACCTTCCATAAATGCATGAGTATTATTGCAGATTAATATTTAAATGAGTGCACTGCTTAGTGGTAACGTGACTTTTTCTTCCTCTCCTTTTACAGCAAGCAAGGATTTGGCACAGACTTCCTATTTCATGGCTACCAACAGGTTGTTATCCTGTCCCCTTATTGCACTGTGATGGCACACTATAGCTTCCTGTCCTGCAGGGTCCCCCTTCCTGTGTCCAACGCCCTGTTTGCGCCAAGGCCCTGGGAACCCCCAGCTGGGGAAGTACCGGCCTGGTTGCTCTGTGCGGTGTATTGTACAAGGGCTCTGTGTTGGCACATAGGGGTTGAATGCACAATGTGGAGTGTAGTGGTGCTGTATACCTCTCAAGGTTGCTTGATACAGAGTGCATATGTCTAAAAAACACATTGGTAGCCTGAATATAGATTGCCACTAAAGATTGAAAAGATGTAAACTTAGAGATTGTCCTGGTAAGTATGAGTCATGGTTCTTTTTTTATTTTTTGACTTTTTTGCATATTTTCACTTCAAGAGAGCTAACATTGAAACCCCAAACTATACTGCAAACTACATTCTGTGGTAGGTTTTACTGGTTTTCGTTTTAGTCTCAGGAACAAAGCAGCGCGTGCATGTATGTTGCACAAAGGATTTATAACTTAGGTTATATGTATTTTGAAAACTAAATGATCTGCACAGAAGTGCAGAACTGGATTTTCTTCTCCTGGGCTCTTAGTGCAGCTTACGGTCAGTAAGGTTTTTGATTTTTTTATTGTATTGTTTTTTGCAGTGACTCAATTTCTTTACCTGAGGAGATGCCAGTCAGCTTGTTTTTATTGTAGTACTTACATTACTATTATCAGAGCGTTTGTGAAGACTCAGCTTTTTTGGTACATGAATCTGCGAGTTTGATGTGCTGCTCCGAGGAAATGATGACAGACAGAGGCGTCTTTTCATTTTGACTGTAAGAGCTCAAGAGTTTATGAGCATGGAAGAAATTTAGTTTGCAGTGTAATTTCTTTTTAGTAGGCCTTATGTGTGGTAAAAGGTTTAGTCGGGGTTCTGGAAATGAGATACTAAATATTGGCAAAATAAACTCTCGTATCTTAAAACCTCTTGTTTACATTTGGTATCTGGAGGAAAAACCTAACTTGAAAATTGTGTCAGTTTCCATTGGCGTAATACTCCTGTTGTAAGTTTTACATTTTTTTTTATATTTGTCACTTTGCAGTGTAGTTTGGGATTCAGGGTGTAGAGGAAATTAGCTGTAGAAATTTACAACAGTAACCCAATCATTTGTCTTGGTTAACAACAGTGTTTCTCAACCTTCATTATTTAAGATAGATAATTCACAATATACAGTGTAGCAGTTTTTCGTGTTAAATTGTCAAAATAGCTGAATTACATTCAGCAGTATGTAACCCCTGTCAGATACTTTCTGTTGGTATAGCCCCATGTTTTCTTTGTCCCTGCTGATTTTAGATGTGAAACTTAATATTCTACTGCCTATTGAAAGGAAACTTTTCCAAGCCAGAGTACCCATAAATTTGACCAAATTAATTAATTAATGGTTTGTAGAGGAGACAGCTGTTTTATTTTGTGTGTTTTTAGAGTGTCATCACGACTGCTTTCAAGTTGATTAATGAGATAATTATACACAAATCGCATTTAATTTTTTTAATTTGCTGAATTAAATATTTTGAGTACATATTCATTTAGTTGACACTTCACATGCTTTTTGCTCTTTTTATTTAAGGAGGATTGAGAAACACTTTTGTTTTTGATAATTTACCACAAATTTTTAATGGAATCAAATTTTATAATTGTTAAAGTACTTAACTGTTATAATTGTTAAACTTTACTTAATTATTTGTCTGGGAAGTGTATGTCAAACACATCCCAGCCAGATTTTTATAGGAGACCATGTGCTTGGATGAAAAGTTATTTATTTGAAAGAATTTAAGAGAATATTATTTGAAGAATCTAAATAATTGGAAAATGTTGCATAGAAAGACTTAAAATGTAGGTTCAAGTATGTATTGGTACAATAAACTATGAAATCAAAAATAAAACATTTTTGGGACCATGCTTTGTTTGCACAATTAAAATGTGAAGCGAGACGGACTAACAGAAGAACTGAATGTTAGCAGAACCCAATTTGGTCTCATTCAGACATGCGAGAACATGTCTTTATAATTATAGTATTTTTGAAATGTGCCAGTTTTATAAGGTAAGGATGTGTGTGTGCAAAGGTGGAAACATTCTTCCTCATGAGTTGGATTGATTTTTCAGCGAATGGTCCCACTTAAATGCTGTAATCAAGATGTATGTGTGTATCAGGTTTGGGGTAAATTCACTTTCAGTTCATTTATTTCACCATGGAATTTGTTCACCATTAAAAGGCGCCGATATCCAATCTGTAAAGAAATTGATTTGGAAGGCTCCAAGGCGTGAATCAAAATTTGCAAGTAAAATTTTGAATTGATTGAATTTAAAGTCTGTTGACCCTTATCTGGGTGTGTATGAGAGATATATTTTGCAAATTGAATGTATACCCAGTGTGCATAATGTTAGTGTTTATCTTGTAAAGATGCTTTTCATGCTCCTCTAAAAACACAGTACGGCTAACAGTTGTATTTTTCTTTATGTTTCCTGTCTCCTCTCTCGCAGCCTGCACCTTACTACCTTTTGCCTGCAGCACAAGCCCACCGTCATCGCATGTGTCTGCATCCACCTGGCCTGCAAGTGGTCCAACTGGGAGATCCCCGTCTCCACAGATGGCAAGCACTGGTGGGAGTACCTGGACCGCACAGTAACGTTACAGCTGCTGGATGGTAAGCGGTTGTATGGTTTGGTTGGCCCACTTCTTTGGCCTGAAATTTCTTCCTAATTTAAATTTTAATTGCTGTATGTAATAACTCATGCAGCTTGCGTTTGATTGTGCTAATGGTGAAAAAAAACTAGGAGGCAGAGAAAAGCCTGGTGGTCCTGGAAGTACCGAACTTGTCCTACTACTTTAAGGCCGTGTTCACACATGGTCATTTTTCTCAGCTGCCACCATTTGTTCTTAAATAGAACCCTATGGAAAGTGATGTTTAGACGCCCAAAAAGAAGCCTCTAAAAATATGTTTTGTTCTGAAGTGAGTTTTACTCAAGTTTTACAAAAGTATACTGTGACATCAGCTGCTGCCGATAATCGGATTAGGGCTCGGTATTGCCAACAACTTCCCAATGCGATACGTATCACAAAACAGAGACCACAATAAGCATCATGATGCACATTGATATTGGATATTTATCAAGTCCCACACAGAATTTAGTACGACAGCGATTTATTAAACTGTATCACTTAAACAGAACAAAAACGATTAAGATCCACAGAGATCTTAAAAGTAAAGTAAAAGTATTCTGTTTTTAAACCCAGAGTTTTTGAAACCAAATTATTATCAAGGCACTTTCTTCTGTATCAATATGTGCATCAGCACAGAGGTCATCATGATGTATTGCCACATTTAAGCAATATCACACTAGACGGAGTGCTGTTATACTGTATATCAGCACGGCTGTGATTTGGTCGTAGAAGACATCAGTTCTACCAACAACATAATTTCTCAAATAGTGGTAATAACGAACAACAGATTATGATTTGTTTAAACATTCATTTAACTCCACCAGCACAAATAGGTCCGTCAATATGAAGCGACTGAACTGTTGATAAGCGGCATAATTTCCCGACCGCAAGCTAGCTTGCTACTTTATGTAGGTCTACACACTAGCGCAGGCTAGCTAGCAGCTCTGAACACACCTGGAAGTTTGCACAACAGTCTCCAGGCTCGCAGTACGAAGTTTGTTGCAATGTACATCACAGCCATTAATGTGGGCTATTACATAACACCTGTAGAGCGCACCAATACACATAGTTAAATGTCTGAGTGCTGTTATACTGTATATCAGAACTCGCAGAGGACCTTTTGACCAATCAAATCAGTTGACTGGATCTGACTGTTGTATAAAGATTTTTTTAGCACAGCCCTAGATCGGATATAGAACTTCGTGGTTACGGTATGGCACAATGTCATCGGACATTTTTATTAGCCCAAAAAAGGAGCTTGACAGGGTCTTGGCCAAGCATACTGAATGTCCCTAGCTGAGTCAGTCCCATCATTCATGCACAAAAATCCAGCTAGAGCTGGAGGCAACTGTATTTGGCTAGCTAACTGGACACACAAGGTAAGTTGTCATTTCATCTGGTTTATCGCTTGGTGTTCATTTTTGTTCGTATGCACGGATGTGTAGGGATGTATCCAGATGTTGATGACAGAATTCACAGCTTATATTGCAGCAGTATTAACCACAACCAGTTTACTATCTTACCAGGGTTTCTATGGCTCTTGGTCTTGGGTCTTGAAAATGTCTTCAATTTGATGACAGAGAAAGGTGTAGAAACTCTGCTTGAGCTATTGTATATTTGCACTTAGGCTTGCTAGTTAGCTTATCGGGAGACGTTTGCAGGCAGAGCCAAGTCAAACAAACACTCCTTAAATATAGTGCTACTACAGAAAAATATTTTCCTATAAAACTCTGGTCCTGGTACAAGCTGAAAAGGCTTCGTTCCCAGGAGCCGTCTTCTCCTGGTTCCTGGGTCTGGACCTCATGTGGTGACTGCTGATGGGCTCAACTTTACTGCAGGGAGAACTGCAGAAAGGCTGTTCAGTGGGCTGGTAATAAAAGTGATCAGACTGACAGACGGTACGCAACGTTGCCTCTGCCCTGCGCTTGATCTCGTGGAATTTGTGCAGAACTCGTGTGAATTTGTTCACATGAACACGAGTGCTAGGAATGTGGTGGCAGCGGAGAAAAGAAATGTTTATTGCAGTCATATAATACTTGATCAGTAAGTGATATCATAATTTTGGTATGGTATCTGATTTGTTTGGTTTCTTTTTGTTCAGAGCTGACTCACGAGTTTCTTCAGATCCTGGAGAAGACGCCCAGCAGGCTAAAAAGGATAAGAAACTGGAGGGTACGTTGCAGATGGTTATCAGGCCACCATTTGAGTACAGTGGTGGACCCATATAGCTTGAATGATTCATGCTGGCATTAATTCAGGATTACACGAGACAATCAAATGATGGTGCCCCGTGGTTACTCGGATGTCTGCTGTGTTTTTTAGGCTACACAAGCTGCTAAGAAGCCAAAGACAGATGGCACAGCGGTGGAGAACGCCTTCCAGGGGACCTCTTCATTAGACAGCCTTCCTGGTGTCACCAACTCCTTCTTCCCCTCCACCTCTACGTCAGAATCTGAGATGCCCTCAGTGGACACAATGGGAGGCGCTTATGCCTCCTACCAGCCACTAGATGACCAGTCAAAGGCCTGTGGCTATGAGCAGTTCCCCTCTCAAGCCTCCCATTCAGACTACACACTGGGGAAACACGAACACAAAGCTGCAGGCGTGTCTAGTAAACACCAGCAGATCGGCCCAAATCCCACACCTTTTGCCCGGCCGCAGAAAGTCTTGACTCTGGACAAGTACAGAGAGAAACAAGCGGCAGAGCTGGCTTTGCAGAACGGCAGAGCGGAGGAACAAAGCGCAGACATGTACGGGCCCCCGCCGGCCCTCTCCTCCCACCACCATAAGAAACGCTCTCAGCCGCAGCAGGCCGCCCAGCCAGGCGACGGCAGGAGAGACAAGTCCAGCTCAAAAAAGTCACGTCTCCCTCCGTCCTTCGCCGAGAACGGCTCCGCCAGCAGCGAGGAGCTCAAGATGAGAATCAAAGTATCGTCGGAGCGCCACGGAGGCTCAGAGCAGGGCGGGGCTTTGCCCAGCAAGGACAAGCACAAAGATCACTCTGGCCACCGCCACCCTAAGCACGGCCATTCCCACGCGTACTCCCTCAGCGGAAACAGCAGGGGGACAATAGACAACCCCGCCTTATCCCTCAGAGCCCCCAGCAGCCACTGCAGCGACATGGGCTCCTCTAGTTCGTCTCGGAAGAGGGCTCACCCCGACTCTGGCGGCCACAACCACCACCACCACTCGGCCAAGAGCAGCCGGAGCTCCAAGGGGGGCGTCGGCTCGTCCCACTACTCATCAGAGGGCGGCCAGAGGATGGTGGTGGATCGCCACGGCCATGAGGGAACCAACGGCATGCTGGGTTCCAACGGCCAACACACAGACTACAAAGACACTTTTGACATGCTGGACTCCTTACTAAGTGCCCAAGGAATGAACCTGTAACCCCCCCTAAGGGTCCAGAATGTTGTCTAGATTTCAACAATTAGGTATTATTATCATGATTTAATAGAATAAAAAAAATGAATTTATTTCTCTTAAGTTATCTGAATTCCATATCACCCTCAGTCGTGTCTACACACTGATTATTGATTATCCTCGTAAAGCTGTCAAAAAATGTAAAAATATATGCATAGAGCTGTGTGCTACTAGCTTGCAACAAAAAAACAAAACCCTGTCGACATTTCTGAATATGTGATTGGAAAATGGGATTTTAAATCTGTTCTTTTAACGCGAGCTGTTCTTATGTTTTTAAATGATGTGCATGTTTTCAATCACAAAAGGGAAGACATAGCTAGTGTTCGCAGCCATGGTGACAGTTTACAGACAGTTGACATTAATGTATGTACATTTTTGTATGTTAAGACATTTTATTCCACTAAAAAAAACTCAGGTCTTGAACTTTTTTGATATGAGAACGAATCTTCCTCTTTGGGTTTATTACCTGTATCTGTGGAGATGTATCACTTTGTCCATTTGTTGGTGAAGATGGCAGAAATTTGGTATCTGTCTTAGGAGACATGGTCTGCTTATTTTTCCAAGAGCGCATTGTATATGATAGTTCGACAAACAATACAGATGTGAGCCAGAGGCCATTTGCTGTCTATTAGCTGTCCAATGGGACGCCCAATGCACCTCTAAACTTAATGCGCAGACCCATTTTAGAGCTACAAATGAAGTTTACGTTATATCTGCTGTGAAAGTGCATTTAAGATATCTCGGCTAAAATTGCAAAAAGGCCTTGTGATTGTACGTTGTCAATCGCTATTCAGTATGATAAATGTCTTATTAACCATCAGAAAATAAAGACCTCTAAAATAAAATTGTATATATAGGACTGTAGTACTGATTAAAACCGTTGGCTTGTTGCATCAGTCCGAACCTTCCTCCATTAAGTGTATTATGAGACCTAAAGCAGACTCTGTATTGATGAACATATCCTTGATTTGTGTATTGGGAGCCCAAATAAAGGTGTAAAAGTGATTTTTACACAACACAGCCATTGTCCTGGTCCCTTTTTAAATATCTGTCATGACTTTCTGTGGCCAAACTGCTGAAATCATAGGAACGTATTTGGTAAATGCTTCAGTTTTTTCACTATGGGTTTTGAATGACCCATTTGGCAAAAGACCTCCAAGTATAACAGCCATTTTCTTGTTTGGCCTTAATTGTGCAGCATTGATGCCATCTCACAGAAATGACCAATCAGAACATTTGATAAAACCTTGTTAAATGTTTCTGTTGACAACAGAAAGAGCTTTTCAAAGGGCACTAGTCAAATATCCACAGTGCTGGCAGTTAAAATAATTTGGACAACTTTACATTAACATGTCCTTTGTTAAATGGGACAGTCAAATTGAGAAATGCAATTCATCGCACAAGACCTCTAAGACGTTTTCCATACCTGGAACTAGATCAAGGAGGTTTTCAAGAGTTCTTCCGCACAGGATCAACCCCCAATATTATAGGTGTTTTTAACAAACTTAAGTTTTGTTTTGTGGTATTTCTTCACTGAACAGATGTAACAATTTGAATTCATTTCCTCATAAAAAATGTACTTGGAGGAGAGATACTCTAGCACCTCCACAATGCATTTATTTGCATTCATTTTTAGTCTGAGATAAATCTGGACCAAATGCATTAATGACTCAACTGCCACCAATACAAGGTGTTCTGCTGTGTCCAAGTTAAATCAAATTTCTAAAACCTCATTCAAGGTCATTGAAAGAATGAAATCTAGGGAGTTTTTCTGATGCCTTTGACTCGATTTTCACAACTGTCATATTGCACAACACTCAATACAAAATTGGATACTCAGAATATTTTGCTCAGAAGCACAATTTGCAAAATAATAATAAAAAAGCTGTCATATGAAGAAGAAGTAGTACATTGTGCAAAAGGCTTGAACCAGCATCACATGGGATTTGTTCACTGATTTTTAGTCCGTGTTGCATTTTAAAATAAAACAGTCATCGCATCATGCTGCCAACTGCTCATTAAAGCAGAATGGTCATTTCCTCATATTTGGATTGTCGAAATCGCAAATGGCAAAAGGTTTCTCATCTTAATTGTCGTCATCTTTTTGAAATTATGCATCATGACCCTTCCCTGTGATATTCTGGATTTAGGTTGTGATTGCTGTCAACAATAAAAGTGAAAAACAGCAATGAGATGTTTGAAAGGACATGCCGAGTAAATAAACACTGGAACACTCACCTATGAGGGATGCATTCTGGGAAGTGAGCTTGTGATTTTGTGGACATTTTGTGTCTTAAGGTAAGATTTTGGCAAGTCAGGCTTTCCACATTAAAAGAGAGGCAAAGCTATCCAATATATATCTATATCTATATATATATATCTATCTCTCTCTGGTTCAGGTTAGACTTTGCAACAGAATACTCTACAATACTGTACAATATGGAATAGATGGTGCAGTTGGATGATGAGTTCAGTTCCTGTGGTTTCTAAGAGAAAATTACACAGTACGTTCTTACCATAAAGAGCACTTTCAGTATGTTCTGCCTTCTAATTTTAGCATGGAAGACAATAGGAGAAATTCAGCAGGTGGTCGTCGATGAAAATTCACCATCTGTACTTTTTCACACACTGGTGGGAAGGTGATAGTTTATTTTGAGAAACCTCTAGAGCTGAATAGGAGCTGCCTACTCCCTAAAAACCCACACAATTAAGAACAATGTGAAAGGAGAAATTTTTTTTTCAAGCCCCAAATTACAAATCTAAGAACAGCATATAATATGTAACTACACAGGCATAGTTCCTGACTATAGCTTAAATATTTTCATCGTTATCATCATATCATTATCAAAATCATATTAACATTAAAAACAATAAAAATAAATTAAGAAGAAAGGAAAAAAAAGAATGACATTTTCTATAACGAAACATAATTAAGATTAAAACTGAGAAAAAGCCAAAAAGGGCTTTGTACCGAAACATTTAAAAGAACATAACTGAAAACTGACACTTTCAACCAGGCTGTTACTCAGCCAAGCAAACCATCTGTGGATGCAGAAAGATGAGACAGCATGATTCTCATTTTTTTTTGTTCAGGAGAAACAGAAGGACAAGAGTAATGTCAGTCTTGGCGGCGATTCGTCTCAGAGCTGCAGGTTCAGAATGCACAGATTCCGAAACACAGTAAATCAATCATTACATCCTTCTTATCTGTGGCTGTTTTGATGTGTAATCTCCGCTAGATGGCAGTGTTACCTTTGGTCTTTAACGTCTGCAGACAGTCAGAGGTGGATATCAGCAATTCAAACACCCAGCATCATTTTTCCTGTGTTTTGAGAAGCATTTCATAAAAAAAAAAGTAAGCACAGAGGCAGGTTTTATGTCGTGCATTTAAGGTGTTCTCAGCCCAGTTTATGATCTGCAGTGGAGGCAATCGCAATCTAATGTCAGCCCTTGTACATTGATTCAGCCGCACTTTGATCCATCCAATTAACGGATTCAGAATTGCTGGATGGTGGAGGCTCAAAAAGCATTCGAGGAAATGTCACAGTACTTGGCCATTTCAGTCGCGGAGCTGATCAAAAAGGGCTTTGTAGAGCTGCATGTGGTGCACTTGTACCTGTATATGGGTCTTAACGCAAAAGATCCCTAGGAAATTGCGCAGGAAAGTGGCCTAATTACAAGCCATTGAAAGTCCATTGTCATTCCAGTCTGAGAGGTCTCTCTTGAAAAATCAGGAGCTGATGGAAACCCCTCTAAGTACCTGAGATAATGCAGGGTGGGGAAATGACTCGACTGCCATTATACACTAATAGAGCAATTATATCAAATGATTGGCAGGAGCATAAATTAGTCCCGGGCTTCACGGTGCGGTTTACTTTGAGTTTACAACCGGTGACATGCATGGCTAAGATATCCCTTTTTACATGACGGAAAGCCTCTGCAGCGTTCCCTTAAGCTAGCTGTTCTGGGTGAAAAACAAGACATTATTTCATAGTTTATCCTCTGTAATTATCTCCTTTATTACCCCAGTTTATTTCTCCACCCGATGCAAATGCATCCTCTTGCGGCCTGAACACCAGAGATTCATGTTTGTGGTGGGAACCGTGAAGCACCAGCTGTCCTTTAAAAAGAAACTGATATAAAAAAAAAAAAAAGCAGTCAATATGAAATGTCCTCTCCCCTAGTCGTCCCCAGTCATCAATAATTCACTGACTTCGACATTTGAACTAATTATGGTGCACCAATGGCCTATTTGAGCAGGGTCCTGTCAGATGAAAGCAAATAAGTTCTTCCTGTCAGCAGTGGAAGCAGCAGAATGAAGGATACACTGAATGCATCAGTGTAAGAATGAGTGGAAAACACCCAAAAGACTTCAAGATACATGAATACACACACAAACATGAATTGCTGCATCACACACATACCACACAGGCACGCACACACACACACACACACACACACACAGAGAGAAAGAGAACATCATTTGCAGCCTCTCTCACTCATGCGCGCATATACACACACCCAAAAACATGAATAGCTACCTCAAACGCACTCATAGACACATAAACATAATTTTCCACAATTTGCCTTGTACTGCACACACACACACACACAGATTCGCACGTACACACAGATGTGCTTACCACCTGTGTGGGTTGTTTGGCCTCCTCATCCAGACCTCTCTGGTTTTAATTAGTCTGCCGCTGAAGTGTTTTCCTATTTATATTCTCTAAAGGGCGATGATAACGGCCACAGCTCAGATGGAGGCTCTCTGTTGGTTTGTTTCATTAGGGAGTGCATAATGACCCTGCAATCATAACACCACAAAAAAAAAAAAAAAAAAAAAAAAAACAAAAAAAAAAAAA
>OMLF01057443.1:38796-49527 GCA_900302615.1 Holocentrus rufus | reverse complement strand
GATTCTGGATCACTACTGTCCAGAGGAAATCCTCTTTATCCTCACTTAGAAAGTCGTCCATGATCAGAAGTAAGTAGAGCTACCTAGCTGGTTACCTGAGTTTTGTTTAAAAGTTAGTGAGTGCCATGGAAGTATGAGTACTTTTTGCTGGATCTAACTACACCTTCAGCAGTGCGTGGATCACTGAGCTAGACCGAAGGATGCATGTATTCAGCGGTTATCTAACTTCTCCTAAAACGACTTGTTTTTTTTTTTTTAAGACATGTATTTTAAATAAACATCATACATAGTGTAAATAAGACAGCTTCTGAGTTGCTGTAAGATTTATTTTTTCACTTTGACAGAGCTATGCAAATGACTCCTATAGACTTCAAGTCTTCATGCTAAGCTAACATGAAATGCTACCCATAGGGACCGAACCAGTGGACGTACAGAGGTGAAAATGGTATCAAACATCTCGCCTCACTCTGGTAAGAAAAAGGTTATTTTGCTTAAAAACATTGGAGTATTCCTTTAATAGATGAGCTAAGTGTGCACAGAACCTAATTATTTCTAACATTTGGTAGTGTTCATGATCTTTCTTTTGTTTGTATTCAGGAATATAACATGAATAGCAGGTAAACACAGGTGTTCTTCATTAATGTCATTAGTAACACTTGTGTTTACCTGCTATTTAATGTCAAAATGGCTGCTGTGAAAAATGTCTCTTTTCAAGGTAAAGTGAAAAAAATCTGTGCTGAACTAGAAATAATAGAATAAGACTCTGTTCTCCTCCTCTCCAAGTACCTTTGAGCAAGGCACTGACCACCCAGCTGTCTAGTGGAGCTTTGTCATACAAGACTGCAGCAGTGGGCTACTGGGCAGCTCTTAAGCCTCTGAGAGCTCTTAAGCCCTCGTTGCACCATCGGCCCTAGGTGGCTCTCACCAGCAGCTAACGTGCCAATTCAGCATGTTCAATTGGTAGCAGAGGCCATCAGTGAGAGAGAGCTTTCTGGTTTCTGTTCAGCCCACACGAAGACGAGAAACGGAAATCCAGCTGTGCTGATATTATGCTAACTAGCAAGCTATGGAATGATATTTGTCTCAATTCTGAGGGCAGGGGGAAATAATTGAGCAGGAAAAAACTGCATGCACATCAATACAATTTTGTAGAACAATGTATTGTCACAGAGAGAAAGTTTAATTTTGCATGAACAAACTTACATATTCGTGCTAAAATTCTAACTTGCTCTTTACATGCTGCTTTTTGCACGTTTTCCACACTCACAGTGCCTCTCCCATGTGCTCCACATCTCTGCTCCCTGTGCGCTCGGTTTTGCCTTCTTCCTTTGCTCAAGTTGAAACAGCACTACAGTTGTCTCACAATTCCCAGCCATCGTAATTTCTGATTGGCTGACTACTTCTTCTTCTTGCGTGCGTGCAATTTTTTTTTGTCCTGCGCTCAATTATTTTTCCCCTGCGCTCTGAATTGTGAGACAGTTGTAATTGCAAAGCGAACAAGCTAGCTAATTACAGAGAGCTCGTTGTGGTCTAGGCCAAACAAACCACACTTCACTATCAAAAGACCTACAGGCTGTTCTCATTTTTTCAAAATTTTTAGAGCAAAATGGTTTGGAATCAGATTCAGAATGCGTGAAAATGCATTGCTAACTCCAGTTTATTTCTTTATCTTTGCGCTCTTGAGACTTCCAGTTTACCAGTTTCAGACTATGCCACCTCCTGGTACACAAAGTTATTTCCCCTCACACAGGCGCATAACGTGCATGCTTGTCAACCGTCAGCTATGGTCTGTGTGGTGTGTTCACAACTTTTAGGAGGAGATGTGAGGCGACATAAAGCAGTTTGAACATCTGCCTCGGTCGGTGCTAGTTCTTTGATGTGTGTCCCGGGCTTTAGGTCTGAGTGTATATTTGTGTAAACCTCACTTCCCTTGCAATTCCTCTCCCAAGTCATTGCTATTTCTCAGAAGAGAAATGGTCTGAGATTTAGAAGTACTGCTTCTGATCCCTAAATTTACATGAGTGTTAGGGGTAGTGGTGTGCACTCCCTTATGTCAAGTGGATAATGGGGCTTGGAGTCAAAATGTCCCATTACTAACTCCAGTTTCTGTGTGTCTTGCTGATTGATGTCTGAGCCAACATGGCTCCAGAAAAGACACGTGCAAACTTGATATATTGCTCCAGTGTTGCACACATGGTGTTAAGCTCTCTCTGCTTAACATTTCCAACATACGCTGTGCTGTTTTAGAGTTCCCCATGAGCTAAAGCAATGGTAGACTAGCACTCCCGGTTAGGAGTAGGGGTGTAACAATTATTTGATTTGAATTGGGGAAACCAGGCCAGCTGTGCAAGATGCAGCTGTACTGATTCAAGCATACAAGGCAGGGTGAGAACTAAGGGTGGAGGGAGGTGGGGATCATTAGCAAAACATATCATCAATCTGCTGATAGAGGAAACCTGTCAAAATCATGAATCTCTATTTGTTAGTATTACATTGTTGTTGTTGTTTTCTCCCTACATTGTTCTCTCTCTCTCCTTGCCACTGTGCTACAATTATGGCTGCAGGTCTGCATTCATTTGATGTTGGAATATGAACAGCTCCAAGCATCAAGTTCCTGCATTCAAACTCATTTCATGCACTCAAACGTCATGATTGAAGTTTTCTGTTGACTCGTCACTCATCATAATTTATTTATGTTTAATTTTATGATTCCCATGTGTCCATCGTCTACACTGTCAGGTGATTTCAGGCAGGTGTCTTGCCTAATATAGAGTACATAATGACATTATCATGGCAAAATTTCTATTTCAAGTTTTTATAGCGTACTTATATAAATGCATTTTGTAGCGCAGATGGTGGAGTTAAACTTTTTTTGTTGTTCTTGTTTTTTTATTGCAAGTGACTGTCATTCTCCTAGCACCTGTCATTCAGGTGCACCAAAACATTTTTTCTCTAAGGCTTTATAGTGGTAATTATCACAACTCCTAAACGGAGTCACATTGAAGAAGCCATACCAAGTAAATTCTACATTTCTCTGCCAGGCACCCAATTCAGATCAATTAAAATTATAGCCAGTTGTACTGAACTGTTGAAATAAATTAAGATTTTTAAGAAGAATTAAGAATCACAAGCCTGGTTGGCAGGATCTTTACCATGTTCCGTGTTAAATGTTGTCTCGTGTTTTGTATTTCTAGATTTGTCCTTCTCCGATTTGTTTTGTTGTTTTGTAAAATGAAGCAGTGGGACAGAAGTTTGGACATTGTGAGTCAGTCTTCTCATGTCAAAGGTAAAAGTAACTCACAGTGCTTCAGATAGAGTGCCTTGAAACTGAAATTGTCGCAATATATTCCAACTGGAGCATGCTTGTACTTGTTAAGTCTAATCGTAGTAGCTCACACATGGTATGGTGAAGTGGATTTATTAACATTTTGCATAAATGAGTGAAGCGTGTATGGCTGGCTATTTTGGGTAATATGTCAAGACACATAGCTGCCAAGTTGCCAAGGAAACAGTTTTATGCATGTAATGAACAACCTGGCCATTAATATAGTTTATTTTATTACATCATTGTGCTTTTCTGCCTCTGAAAGCAGACATCATGTTTTTATAAAGATGGGGGCAGAATTACACCACACTGTTCAGTTCAGCAAAGTTTAGACTTGTAGCGCAGGGTGTTTATTACAATACCGTAACAGCTACATCTGAATTCCTTGCCATGAAGTAATGCAGTAAAAATGTCTGCCATTGGAGCTATTCAACAACTCCCATTGGCTGAGCCTCTATCACACTGATTACATATCATATATGAGCACTAAAACATCTGTGCACATGTTGGCCTGTTCTGCCGTTGAAATGACTCCCAGTTCCAGAGTGGCTAATGAGTGAGAGTGACGAGGCACATGGCCCGCTATTGGCTGCTGCACAACAAGGCAGACAAATACTGTAAGTGGACCTGTGGTAAATCTGTTGAGAATCTGAGAATCCTTTTGGGGGTCCTCATCTCTTCTCATGTCAGGCCAGAGACAGCCCCCAGCAGCTAGAACACAGGAAACTCCCACATGGTAAAGATTACATCACCCACACACTGTTTGGATTTAACTAAATAATTTTTTACTCCGTGTTGCTAACACTGAGCCCCAGTGAGGCCTGCATAAACCCCCTACTTCCTCTTCAGCACAGCGACAGGCTATCAAAACAAAGATGATCAATTACTAATGGATTCAAAGAAACTTTGTCTTTGCTGTTACAAAACATAGGATTTTTCATTCTTTCTCTCTCTTTTTTTTCTTTGGCCAGGCTACTGCACGTTTGGACGCTCCTCCCTCTTCCCCTGAGAGCTCTTACTAAATATTTCTTTGATTTCCTGAGACTGAGGCAATGGACCCCATGTGTTACTGGGACTTTCCACTCTCTCCCTCCCCCTGAGGGAGGGGTACAGATTCCCCCACCCTTGTTTCCCCTGTCCTGTCCTCACAGCTCAAGCCCCAGAGCAGCCACTGCTTGCCACCACCACCCCCCATCACCAACCACCAGTCCCCAGATGAGGTCACCACCAATACTGAGGCCTTCCCATGAGCCAATCTATTTCTAATAGCATACAACACCCCACACAAAAACAATGTGGTTCCTGTCTGTGTGCTGCGTACATTGGCCGGGCTTACTCAACACCTGGTTTCAATAACCATGCAAGTGGGAAAAGATGAACCTCAACTCCACTTGCTTTTGTTTGTAAATTGAAAAGAGGCCGAATTCTATGCAGCTGTGCTATTCTGGTTACTTAAGGGTATTTCTTTATATCTTATTGAGATGGAAGAATATCCAAAAAACAGGATGGTATAAAAAAGTGGATCATTTAGGAGTCAAGAGGGTAAGCTTTCTGCTCTCTTGGGTTACATGTATTTCAAATTCTTATGCCCATCACTACAGGAAATCACACCGCAGAGGAAATTCTGTTCTTTTCTATCGTCTCTGTCTCACAGGCAGAAATATCTTAGGTGAAACCCTACAAGTGCACAACATATGCAGTGGTTTCCTTTGAGGTTTGTTTAAATTGCTTCACAAGTATTTCAAAAACCAAAAACAGATGGATGGATGAATGTGCACTTCTCAAAATCATCATCATCCACTTTTATTATCCGCTCATTCTGTGTTTCATCCCCTTTCAGTGTCATCAAGGTTTGGTCAAATAGCCTGAAACCTGTAAAATAATGGATGCATGCTGCAACTTATGATTTTTTGCACAGAAATAAAAACAAAAGGCTTACTGTACCTCTCTGTTCTGGTCGATACACACTCCCTACATTGATACTGGGGTTCTCGATAGCTGAGTTTGGAGAGCCTCTGCCTGGAGGAACGGGCTGCACGAAGGGAGGCTGGGGTCTTCCAAACGGAGGAAACTGCTCATACTGAGGGCTTCTGACCGGGGACTGAACCACTGGTCCAGTCCTGTCCACTATTACCGGACTGGCCTGGTTAGCGTCAGGGACAGAGACAGCAGAAGGAGAGTCCTCGTTGTAGAGACTGTGGGTATATCTGCGGTCCAGACCATCTGAAAGGGATGGCTGGGCAGCCCGTGCTGGCACCACAGGATTAGGCACATAGCCATAAGGCTGATAGTAGCGGTAACCATCTTCAGTGTACTCAGGGGGAGAGCCCGGGACCACAGGACCCAGACCACCTCCATATCCTATTCCAGTATACCCCCCTCCACCCCCATATGCTCCACCACCGTACGTTCCCCCAGGGACAACAGGCTGAAAGGGTGGCTCGTAGCTCCTCGGCCCCTCTGCCAAAGAGGGGTCATAAGGCACGGCGCCATAGGGAGGATTGGGGAAGGGGTACTGTGGGTAAGATGGAACATTATAAGATGATGAGGAGAAAGATGATGATGATGATGAAGATGAAGAGGAGGAAGAGCCTGTGGATGGCCTGAAGCGAGCGCTAGAGGAAGACTGGATGCGGCCGCCACCTGTGCTCCCCGAGGTCTGTCTCCAGTTATCAGGTACTTGCCCAAAGCCGAAGGGGTGCCTGGCCTGCCCTCGGACAGTCTCGGATGTTCCTCTTGATGGAGCTTGTCTGCGGACATTGCCTCCCTGAGGTCTGCGTGTGGATTGTGGGCGAGTGTCGGCCACAACCACCCTGGGACCTCTGTCCTGGACCGGTGCCCCGGCTGGGACATATTCAGCTCCACTGTTGAGCAGGCTGAACACACGTCCATTGTTCTCCCATTGAATCACCTGCCTCCACGGGGTGGTAGAGCTGTCCTGCCCCTGCCCCTGGTTCTGGATCCGCCTCCGACTCTGTGTGGCAACCTGAGCCTGCCCTGAGCCCAGCAGGGAGCATACCACACATGCCACAACAATAGGCAGCATACTGGCCTCAAAGACACCACAGCTCACCACACAGGAAAAAACGTTCCAGTTCACCAGCAGCTCAAACTCAAACCACCTGTAGCCCTGTCAGTAAAGCATGAGTATCTTCTTTCCGTGGGTACGGCTCAAGTACAGAGGATACTGCGGAGACAGAAGTGTTGATGAAGAGCAAGCCTGTGGTTGAGTCCATCTGCAGGTCCTCACTGGCAGCAGTAGAGGAGGTTGAGTGTGCACCCGGGATCAATCATACCCAGAAGAGGGAGAGTGGGCTTCAGAGAACCCAGTAGTGGTGTTAGCGTCTGTTTGTGCTGTGAGAATATGTCCTGTCTCCTTGTCGGTCTGCTGGCTTGCCTGTCAGTAGACTGAGCATTGCTCTCTGCCTTATGGAAAGAAGTGCCTGTGCACTGCACAACTGCAGGCTTCTATTTGCCTCCCTGATTGCTTACAATGGGCTGTGAAAAAAGCTCTCTCTAACTTTTTTTTTTTTTTTTTTTTTTAAGGAGAGGTCCCACATGGCCCTAGTGCTAGTGCTGTTTCCTGGCCTGCTGCAGCCAGGGCTCCATGAGGCTTCCAGAGTCAACATTACCGTTTGCAAAGACAGTCAGATTTATATCACATCTCACTTTCCACTGCTTGAATTCTTTTGTCATTTTGTACAAGCATAGAACATGACCTTGCTTTGCTCACAGATGTCCCAAAAATATACTCATTTTAAAAACTTTTAAAAACTTAAAATCACAACAATCACGTGCAGATAGGAAATTACACATAACTAACATGACTTCAGAGAGTAATTGGTAAAAGGGCTGCACCCTTTCAAAGATAACTTCTATACTGATGGAATTCACACAATGAACAGCAGATTCTATATAACTGGAGACTATAGTAGTCCAAGGAGTGGGCTGGGGGTGGGGTGGGGATAAAGTGCGAATGGCATTTTCTGTGCACAAAAACAGCAATGAGAAATAATCTAGATAAACTACCTACCACAATTGACTGATATACTCAGTGACTTTACAGAACATGTTTCTCAGATGAAAGTGGAGAGTGTTCTCCCCTCCAAACAATCCTCCTTTTATACGGTGGGTATATGTTGGGAAACTCTGTGTCCCCACCCTAAGACCTATGAAGCTGAGGTTAATTAGGAAACACTGTTCAACGTTCTCCTCCCACCACACACACCCACACACACACACACACACACACAGCTCACACACATCACCTCATTTCTCCACCCCTCATTCCCCTTGTTTCTTGTAGTACACTGAATACACAAAAGACATGCATATATGCAGAGCTCCCCAAACAGACAAGATTGTACTGTGTACTGTTCCTTGTGAATGCTATCAAAGCAATGTTGCAAACCGAGACCCTAATTTACACAACTGTTCTGAGAGACAAGTCATTAGTAAACACATTCCAAACTGTGGGATTAGAAACCGCCTGGTTACTGCTTGCCTCGACACAGTGTATGGAGACAATATCAGATTTCCCCTTGTTATCAAAGTCAGCAGCTTACAAGGTGTTTATCTTGGCATGGCCTTGCATGGGCAACAGCCAAAATGTGCCATAGACCAAAGAAAGGACAATATTCCTCAACAGGGCTCTAGATTTCAAAATGTAACAGTCAGAACTGATTTTGTCTCTTTGAAACAAGACTCAGTAAAGCAAGTTTATGCGCAGATACTGCTTTCCATAATGCATGTTTTACCAAAACCTGTAAATGTCCTGCGAAGAGCAGTTTTATGATGGTGGTGTTTACAAGAGACAATGTAGAAAGACGTCTTCAGGGAAATGGCTGGCCATGAGATCGCTAGACGGGACATCAGCATGAATGTTATGTATTATTACTGTATCTAGCAGAGCTGACTCCATATGGGCCCGAGACTCATGCTACTTGATTTATTATTAATTACTTCTCCCATGTATATGTAATCAGATAGGAGAATGTCTTTGAACTGGGGGACCAGAGTTTAAGCCCATGTGCCAGCAAGCATCTGCCCTGCTAAGGTGTCCTTGACACACTAAGTGTGTTTCAGTTCACAATAATAATCCATTTGTGTTCAGGATATTCTAATGTTCCATTTATGGTGTGTGTATACACCACAAGATAGTAAACATGTTAGGATATGCCAATATTTAAGAGATGAACTGGTCTTCTATTCGAAGAGCCCCCCTCGACCATGTGCTGGGGGGTCTTTGCCTCCACAATGGTCATTATTCTTTGATAGAAAACCACCTTGGGGTAGATTATTCCTCTTACTACATGACTTTACTTTATGAAAGAAGTCAATAAAGTGACATAAAATAATCAGTCATTTACAGTTAGCCTATTTGCTGGCCCACATGCTTTCGATAAGAAAAAATATTTCATTGCATCAGGTAATTTAGAGCTGTTTCCATACCGATGTCAGTTGTAAAAGTAAAAAAAATACAAAAAGTTTTTTTTTTTGAGGGTGTGGGTCCTGTTGTGTTTAAGTTTTGAGGTTGCCAAGTATGATAGGCAGACAGCTAGGAGAGGCTCCCACCAGGTCTACTGCTGTCTGGCTGGGAGGAAAGTATCTTGCTCCACTTTTCCCTGTCTGTGATGGTTTAACAGTATTTTATTTAACATAAGTTAATGGTCATAATGTCGGATTGGCCTCATTTACACATTGCATTAAAATGCGCTAAGGTAACTATCCAGATATGTTATGTTAATGGAATTTCATGTTGGAACTTGCACTTACACTTGCACAAACATGCATTCTCGTTATATGAATTTGTGATTATGTGGACCATTAGATGGGCCATTAGGTCAGGGTTTTATTAATGTATTAATGTACTGGGGTGGGGAAGGGGTGCAAACACACACTTTTTCCATTCGCCACATATGTTCTGGTTGCACTTTGATCACAATGTGTTTTGTGCACTTTTTCCACATTGTGTTAACATGTTTCTTCTTATCTGGATAACGTATCAGATGTAAATGAGGCTATGGATACTATGGGTGTTCTGACTGCACAGATTTCCTTCTGTATATGTACCTTGCTACCATTAGTCTACAAGACCACAGCAAGGCTTCATGAAGCATGTTTATTTGCTGATGAGGTCGCAGTTTGACGATGGTCTTGACAGTGGCCTCGCACCAGCCACCATGTGGCCATTACACAGTGGGAATATACTATCTAGTGCAGATGTGTGTGTTAGCCAGGTACCAGCCACCTTGAGTTCAGGCAGACAGGGCCGGAACCCCTCAGGGAGACAGGAACCCTGAACTTCAGGCAGACAGGGATTGGACCCCTTGCGGAGACAGGAACCCTGAACTTCAGACAGATGAGGACGGGACCCCTCAGGCAGAAAGGAGCCCTGAACTTCAGGTAGGCGGGGATGGGACCCCTCTGGGAGACAGAAGCCAGAACCCTCTGGCAGACAGAAACCCTGAAGTTCAGGCAAATGGGGAACAGGATTCTGTGACACTGGGGCACTGGGCAGCAGGAAACCAGAGGTTTGAGGTGATGACCAAAGAACAGGAGGTTGAGTGTGCTGCAGCACTGGTGACTGGGGCGCAGGAACAGGAGATGACTGTGGCACAGGAGATTGCTGCAATACAGGAGACCAGGGCTGAGGCTGAGTCACTGGAAACTGAGACTGGGACTGCAGCATGGGCACCGGGCACTGGGGCTGCAGCAAAGGGGGGCACAGAGGCTGCAGCAGGGGCACAGGAGACTGGGGCTGAGGCTGTGGCATGGACACAGGAGACTGGGGCTGAGGCTGCAGCAAAGGGGTCTGGAGCAGAGGCTACAGCAGGGGCACAGGAGACTGGGGCTGAGGCTTCAGTATGGACACAGGAGACCGGGGCTGAGGCTGGTGCAAAGGGGACTGAACAGAGGCTGCAGCAGGGGCACAGGAGACTGGGGCTGAGGCTGCAGCGAAGGGGTTTGGAGCAGAGGCTGCAGCAGGGGCACAGGAAACTGGGGCTGAGGCTGCAGCACTGGAGACTGTTGCTGCACTGGCACAGGGGACACAAGAGACTGAGATTGCTGCCAACACTGGAGGCTGGGGTTGCTGCAATGCTGGCACTGGAGGTCGCAGGGACACAGGCAGGGTGACTGGCTAGTGACTGCTGGGTAGCACAGGGGATGGAGCTTGGCACGCAAACCTCTGCCAGCGAATGTCCATAATTATTTTGGCCATAGCGGATCTTGTTTGTGGAGGGAATGAAAAAAGGCAGGATAGAACAAAACAGAACAGAACTGAGGCAATCCAAACAAAACCAAACAGCACTGAACAGAAGCAAAACTGATGCACCAAACACAGAACAAAGATCCAAAAGAGAACAAAGGGAGACAACCGGTATATATAGACACAGACTAATCAC
>OMLF01057443.1:21349-38776 GCA_900302615.1 Holocentrus rufus | reverse complement strand
TGCAATACAGGAGACCAGGGCTGAGGCTGAGTCACTGGAAACTGAGACTGGGACTGCAGCATGGGCACCGGGCACTGGGGCTGCAGCAAAGGGGGGCACAGAGGCTGCAGCAGGGGCACAGGAGACTGGGGCTGAGGCTTCAGTATGGACACAGGAGACCGGGGCTGAGGCTGGTGCAAAGGGGACTGAACAGAGGCTGCAGCAGGGGCACAGGAGACTGGGGCTGATGCTGCAGCAAAGGGGTCTGAAACAGAGGATCCAGCAGGGGCACAGGAGATTGGGGCTGAGGCTTCAGCATGGACACAGGAGACTGGGGCTGAGGCTGGTGCATGGACACAGGGGACCGGGGCTGAGGCTGGTGCAAAGGGGACTGAACAGAGGCTGCAGCATGGACACAGGAGACTGGGGCTGAGGCTGCAGCGAAGGGGTTTGGAGCAGAGGCTGCAGCAGGGGCACAGGAAACTGGGGCTGAGGCTGCAGCACTGGAGACTGTTGCTGCACTGGCACAGGGGACACAAGAGACTGAGATTGCTGCCAACACTGGAGGCTGGGGTTGCTGCAATGCTGGCACTGGAGGTCGCAGGGAAACAGGCAGGGTGACTGGCTAGTGACTGGTGGGTAGCACAGGGGATGGAGCTTTGCACTCAAACCTCTGCCAGCAAATGTCCATAATTATTTTGGCCATAGCGGATCTTGTTTGTGGAGGGAATGAAAAAAGGGAGGACAGAACAAAACAGAACATAACTGAGGCAACCCAAACAAAACCAAACAGCACTGAACAGAAGCAAAACTGACGCACCAAACACAGAACAAAGATCCAAGAGAGAACAAAGGGAGACAACCGGTATATATAGACACAGACTAATCACAAGAACAAGACACACCTGGAGTGGGGAGGGACTATGACAAGGAGGGAAACACCGGGATTGGCTAACAAGGGAGACAACGAGGGGGTGTGACAGGCAACAAGGGCAGGGCTGATGAGACTAACACAGTGCAGGTGTGGAGGAAAACAGGCATCAGGGGAGAGAGAGGAAGCCACACCCACACCTCACACAGAGGAGGTGGAGACATAAGGAAGCCAGGATACACAGGGAAACACAAGGGAGAACAGACAGGACAGGAACAGAAAACCAAAACCAAAAAACACAGCATACTCTAACTAATGATCAAGACCTGAAGGCTATCTAATGTGACCTAGCAATCCACCTGATATACAGCAAAATGAGTAGAAGTTTGAGTGAATGAGTAGAGGTTTAAAAGTGAATATGAGCCTTTTGACCTCAGTTGTAACATTAGCTGCAATACCACCACCAGCCATCGGTAGCAGCACTGAACGCAATGCTCATGCAGCACTCCAAAACCATGCAATGAAAAAGAAATCTTGCACTGTCTTTGCTTATACCTGGCCTTCATCGAAAACAATGGATTTAACTTGCACACTATGTATTTAAGTTGTGTTTTGATATTTTAGACATAGAATTTTGCCTTGAGGATATGTTATCAGAAACAAATAACCCTGCATGCAAAGGTGCTTTTTTTTAACTGAACCATTGTAAGTGATTTTTGAGTGAGGGCAGCAAGCACCCCCATCAACTGCACGCCTGCCGACAGGGGGTACTATTATTATTCATGTTCCCAGAGTGGATTTAATTTTGGGGAGGAATAACATGATTGATTTATCAATGGCAGAAGAATATTTGTACTTTTGGCTGAGGGCTCATCAGCCGCCTCAGTTGGTTGATTGCCATGGCGCTTCTTCGCTGGGATTTGCCTTTGAACTGCCCCTTGGGAATGGGACTGATCTCTTGTGGAGCCCTAATGATTGTAGAAAGTCTAAAAGTTCTTGGTGACTTACATCAGCTGGGAAAGAGATATTGTGACAATAAAGTGCTTATTGATATGATCCATAGCTAGTAGAAAAGATCCTTTGCAAGAGCCATGCTTGGAAGGGACAACCACTTCTGGCAGGTTGACTGTGGGAGTCAAGGATATGCTGGTCTTGTTAATCTGCTGAGGAATCTGTGCATTTGAGCAGGAGATCAGGAGAGACAGGGCAAACGACAGCATCAGGCAAGGCAGACAATAATAAGCATAGATTTGATTAACGCAAGCAGTAGGCAATGAGCATGTGGTGCAGCAGCAGGCAGTGGTCGTGTTTTCAGCAGAGCGGAGACGGAGAGCAGGGGTGGATGCAAGGCATAAGCTGCTTAAATGGACTGTCTCATTGCAGAGGGGCGTAGCAGTGAGAGTTTTTCTGCTCACAGTGCCTTGTTTCCTCTGCCTATATGTACCAGGATGCATTGCACAATTATGACAGCCAAACCTCCCACAACCTGCCCAGCTCCTGGACAATATGAACCAAGAGTTCACTAGCTAGTCAACGAGACTGGCTCCTCCTGGTGCCAAAAGTTACTATTATCATTGTGTTGAATGGTGTGAGATTGGCTTACAGCAATACAACACCCTAAATATGACCAGACTGCACCAAGAATATAACTGTGACATTTCCGGATATGCACTTTGCATTTCACACGGGGAAAACTTGACAGGCACATGCAGTGAGAGATGACGGGAGGCAGCGAAAGACTGCTGACAAGAACTGCTGTGCCATTTCTGCAGCTAATGTAACATCAGCTATGGTGATGGAGAACCACTGGAGAAGTGAAGCTGATTATAAGTAAGCTATTTTTATATTGATTGACATATTCTAAATGGTAGTTATAATGTTAACCATACACTAAAGACCCTACTCTGCCTACTGCATTGACAACTAGTTAACAGCCAACTAATGATAGTTGTTTTTACTCCGTCCACATAGAGTGAACAAACTGCTTCAGCTTGTACTGCTGCTGTCAGTGTGTTCAGCTGTGGGAAACCAGGCAAGGCTGATTCCAGAGGTAAGGCTTGACTGTAGTGTTAGATGTTATTGAAACTTGGTCTACAACTTGGAGAAAAATGTGTTATGCCATGCACATTCTGCCTCCTACTAGCCTATTTCCTGGCCTCGTCTTTTGTACAAATTCTGATTTAATAACCCAGATGTGTTGCCGAAATGACAGTCAGTGACAGTCAGTCAGCATTCCAAAACCCCTGCCCTACCCCTAAAATGGGAGCTGATCAGGAAGTAGTTTTCTCGCCTTTAAGTGAATACATGGTGGGGAGGCAGTGGCAAATAATTTAAGTTTTCATGCAGAACTTTGTTAACTTGGCCATTTTTGTGTTTGGCGACCAACATAAGCATTTTAATATGTAACAGGGAGCAGTTGGGATGCTTGAAATACCTGATGTTACCTGATGCTACATGTAGATAGAATGATAGATGAATTTATTTTGTCAACTGTCTGTAGAGAATCTGTGCAAGTGTTAAAATGTGATTAGGGTGAAATGCCACCGTAATCACAGTATGTCCTCTGTACTTTAAAAATGCAGCTATGGTGCTTTGTCCGACAGTATATATATGTTGCTGTGTAGGTCCAGTTTGTGTTTTAGATTGAGCTTCCAGTGGAAAATCTTTCTTTAATCATTGCTGCTAAAATATTTGGACAACACATTTTAGTTTTAGATAGAAATAAGACGAAATTTCAGTGTTTATTTTAATTTCACATTGTCTCTTGCAGTGAAAGCATTTCCCTTGCTGTTGTGGCACAACACTGTTACAGGAAATAAATACAGGGACAACACTGATGTGCAGTCAACATATCAACAACATATGGCTGTATAATGTTTTTCGATTTAGGTGATAAGATGCATTTGGGGGCAAATACTGAGGTCACAGAGACAGGAGAGAAGACAAGGCAATGCACCACGCCAGGAGATAATTTTGTTTTCATAAAATTGTTGTATAAGTTATTATTGGTGTTATTAACGAATGTAATCAGACCATACATTGTGAGAACATTTTGCTGTTTACTTCCCACTGCATTCATTTTCTTTTATTAAACAGGCCTGAGGTTAATGAGGTTTTTTTTGTTTGTTTGTTTGTTTGTTTGGAGACAAGGTTATGCATCTTTGTAAGGTAAATCAACTTTCTACAAGTCAGACTCATCACAGATCACAACACTATAAATAACCGTCAACAAAGAAGAGCAGCCAACAAAGAAGCAGTCCAAGAAAAAAATACAGGCACATTTTGATTACAGGGATTGTTCTGTATTAAGTGGAATAGTCAGGGGAAGTTATTTACTGATGCTTTGCTCTTTTAAAAGAAAGGCAATAAACATCCACAACTGTTTCAACTGTCAACTACTTTCTTCTGTTTTGGAAAAAGGTATGCTGGTGGCCAAATTTGATAGTTTGCAGTGGTATTTTATCCTTTTTTGGGTTTTTCTTTTGTGATTTTTTTGTTTTATGCACGCACGACGCACACACACACACACCACACACACACCTAACTACTTTGTCCTGTTTTGGAAGAACATGTTCGAGCAACTATGATAGTGTGAAACTAATGCACATTTGTGTTTTAAAATCTTTATTCTAACAAACATGTTCCAACATGCTACAATACTCTAAATGTTTCCACACCATTCCTCAGACCATACACTGACTATTCATCAGGATGCACATGATGACTTACTGTGACTGCTGGTATAATGATACTACAATTTTGCAAATAGCTAAAGGGCAAACCAACATGATGCTGCATTTCACATTTTTAGAAAGCCAACAGAGAAACTGGTTATGGGCAGCATTATTATTCTAACACAGTTTGGTGAGGTTAGCTAGTTCAATTGGAAAAGTACCATAAACTCAACAGTTTGCCAACCACATTATTTGGCTGGTAGCTTCCCACTGTTTCCCGATTTCTCAGCTGCCATGTAAACGAGAATGCTGATTTTGGGAATCAGGGATCAAGAGAAATCGGCGTACTCAAGCTGGATTTCTCCTGGAGAAACCTGATTTCTCAGCCATGTAAACCCATTCCCCAATTCCCAGCCGGCTTTTTACACGTGCACATGTGCAAAGGACAGAGCAAATAAGTAAACTGACCTGTAAATACAATAAATACACACTGTAAAACGCATGAGAGAGAACAAATTTTCCGTTCTACTGCTTGTTGAGGAATGCTGAACAATTTTATGTTGACTTTATCTTCAATGAAAGTTCACTTCAGTTTAGCGAAGCTCAGGGAAACCCTTGATTTCAACAGGGCTAACTGACTGACTTGTGTCCTCTGCCCGGTGACAAGCGCTCAACGTCCAGCTGCGAGGAGCTGCAGCCCGATAAACTGCAGTGACAGGCTGCAGGTCGCAGCGGGGGAGAAACCTGATTACTGAGGAGTCCATGCAAACAGGATTTGAAGTAGTTGGCGTAAGGTAGCATAACCCGGTTTCTCTGAGGAATCAGGTTTCTTGTGTGCATGTAAACGTAGTCATTGATGGATGGAGGTGATTTTAGTGTGTGTTTCCAGACACAGAGAGAAGAAAAACTGTACACCAATTGAAGGTAGCCTAATAAAGAAGGCTGAAAATCGGCAAACTGTCCTTTTAAGCAACACACAGGTTGTGATTTGTTAGTTTCAAACTGCTGATATCCAACCAGGGTTGGATGCCACGATAAGTTCAAGGGCCTAACCCCTCATTATCTGCACAATAAACTGACAAGATCAGAGATCG
Organism: Holocentrus rufus; assembly: GCA_900302615.1. Taxonomy (NCBI): domain Eukaryota; kingdom Metazoa; phylum Chordata; class Actinopteri; order Holocentriformes; family Holocentridae; genus Holocentrus; species Holocentrus rufus. The sequence goes on along the minus strand of OMLF01057443.1, from coordinate 33,158 downwards.
AAGAGCCTAACCAAACTTTATAGCCAGTCTCTAGAGTGGTGTCAGCCAGGCAACTGAGCTGTGAAGTCCAGAATTACATTTTTCCCCCTCGGATTCCCTAACCTGGTCAATCTTGCAAAACCAAAAGTTTTTTTTTTCCTATTATAATTTTTTTTTTTCTTCTGCAGTCGACTCAATCCCCATGAACCTTCAGACAACTTTCACTCTTTTTAGGGGCCCAAACACAAAGTGCTGGAACCCTGCTGCTCAGATCATTATTATACTTTCTTCTCCTGCACTAAATGTTTCTGACTCAGAGCTGCAGTGACCAAACTCAGCTAGGCTCAAAGCCTCACTCACTAATCAGGCAACAACAACAGCAAAAAAGTTTATACTGATTCACCACTATGACAGCTACTTTTATGTTTTGACATATAACTTTTGAACTGTATGTATGTATACAGAAACAGTTTTGGCCAAAAACTTTTTTTGTGTCTCCTGTGCTTTTTTTTTTGGATGCATTACTGTTTTTCTACAACTAGCTGGCAGCTGAAATTTGACCAAATGCTGAAATGCAGGGCCCATTTTACAAAAATGCCGTAATTCCTCAGAGGAACGATGAGGAACCATGAGGAATTTGGTGTCACACGGTCAACAGCTGGTGCTATGACAACTTCATATTTTTAAATGGCCATTACTTATTGGCCATAAATCTGATTCACTTTAAATGTTGCACACTGGTACATCAAATTTTCTGCTGCTTGAACATTACCAATTTTGTCTAATTGGTGCTGAAAGCTGATTGGCTGATGGCAGCTATTTATCATTGCCTGATATGATCAATTTTCAGCAGTAAGTTTCTCAATAACACAATCAGTGAAATTGCTGTATGTACTGATATGCACCACAGTACAGAAGGGAGAAATACAGCCTTGCTTCAAAAATACCAAAATTGTCTTTTAAGCCAAGTTTCCTTCCCGTGGATTCTGTAGAGTTTTTATCCCTTACTTCTGCATTCATATTACATGCCATTAGACTTTTCATGGTTAAATTAAGCTTGGGGTTTTATTTTTTCATTATAGATTGATCCCAGGGGATTTTCCGGGAAGATGAGAGATTGTTGATTTCAAGAGGCGGACCAGCAGAGCGCCGTAGAATTCCCTGAAATCCTGTCACTGAAACATTCCAATGAGATTATTCAGAGTTGTATGGCACTGGCAAGGTTAGTTGTTTTTATGCTACTGCTGTGTGTGTGTGTGTCTCCTGTCTGGTGGAAACAGCATGTACTCTATGAAGTGCAGAGTAAGAACACACTGATCTGAGTGACGATGAGGCGCAGGAGGGAAGCCCGGGGAATAGGTGTCCTGCTGAGAGAAACCTTCACAGTATAGGAGACTCGAATGCATACACTATGAATGACAATCACCCCATGTAATACTAATAGATATTAGTTTATCCATATGGTTGCAACAGTCTTCAGTCCTCAGTGTTTCCACTCTAAAATGGGATAAATTGTTTGAGGTGACTGATAAAACAACTGATTCATACAGTATTGTTAAAATGGAAATAAGATCAATTTGTTCTGGCCTTGGTTCTTATTGAGAGCTATTTTTTGAGAATCATTTTTAGCCATTGATGTGACAGATGTCATTAGCTGCACACTGACTGAATAAAGTTTCCTGTTTGAAATCAGAATCCAGAAATGGTGCTGTTAGCCGACTGACAAAAGCTTTTAAAGGGTTAATTGTTTCATGTTGAATGTTTCGGGCAAACTGCAGCCTTTTTGGTTGAAAAGGGATGTCTCCTCTCCAAGGAAATAGACCTGGGTCGGGCCCAGTGCAGATTTCATGTTGTTCCGGACAGATGAACAACAACAGATCACACAATAAGGGGAAACAGATCTTGCAATCATGAGAAACTGACTTGTTCTTACAAGAAAAACGAGCATTTTTTCATCAAAATGAATGCAATACAAATGTTGCAAGGGCTTTGGTCAAGTTGTTTTACTGTTTAACATTAAAGACGCAATTGTCTGCCGTAGTAATGCAGGACAGATGAAGGGCAAATGGAAAACGGGGGATTTTTATATTGGCTATCTAGAACTCCCCCTGCCCTGTGTCCATTTGTGTGAAAGGATTTAGAGTGGAACAATGCAGCCAAAGTGCAGCAAACATACAAATAAAAAGTGAGACCTCTCTGATGGCTAAATCTGTGTATACAAAGTTGCTTATGATGATAGACCACTTCCTGCTGTCTGTTAAGAATTTGACACATTCAGCAGTCTCTTGCCTTACAGTTTCCTTCCCATCTGTCATCTTCTGGAGAAACATTAAAAGATTGCTGTGGCTGCATTTCCAGTGGAACATTTTCAACTATTTTGCAACTGATTTTAGGGTCAGAGTTGGGAAATATTCTTGATATATCATCCAAACAGTCATGCTGTCTTTGTTGTTGAGGAGTATTGGTTTGATTTGCTACCTCAGGTGTTAAAATAGGTCACTTTTAAAAACGGCTCCATGACTGCTGTAGTAAAATGGGTTTTTATAGTATAGTGAAATCAGGCCGCTAAGTGTGAGAATACAGCAGATATCTAGTTCACTGACTTACAGCATGGTAAGTCTAGTCAGAAAAGGAGCAAGAGCTTCGTAAAAAACAGAAGAAGACAGCAAAAACATGCTGCAGTGGGGTAAAGGGCCCCTGGTTTAAGATTCCTATTCAAACCACATATTATTAGATCCATTTATTTTGCACGTTTCCCAGCAAATTGTGATGTTAGCCATGTGAAATTTTGGATATTTGTCTTGTCTTTGCTGTTAAACTCCAAACCTCCAAACGAATAACTTTGAAATGACAGCGTTTGCACAGAGACTGGCATCATCGGTGTTATCTCTGCAGTTATAATTGTGTTGTTGGCTCTGTGACTTCTAAGGAACAGAACAAAACCCTTTGCTTTGCCTCGCTTTGATCTGCTCTACTTACAATGTCTCTGATATTAAGTAGTTACTTTCATTCACAGTCCTAACTTTCACTTTACCATGGCAGCGATACAACAGATGAGGCTGGCTGTTGTAAGCTCATTTGGTCATACTGTCAGAGCAGACAGCCTTTGAAGTACCCACCTGCTTTCCATTAATTCCATTTTCATTCAAGGAGAGACATCAGGCACCTGCACTCTATTCTTGGCTCAATATCAGGTACCGTGAGACGGAAACAATAAAAATGCCTTCAATCACGGAATAATTTACATACTTTTTTTTTTTTTTTTTTTTGCACAACATCAGAACAAGCCTTGTAATCTTATACAGATTAGCATGTAGAGCAATTTCTTTGAAGAGACTGAAAGAGAGCGCTTATTTGTGTCACTCACGGCATTCTGTAACAAAATATGGTGAGAATTCATTTGGAATAACTTGCAGACATTACATAGAATAAATCTCTTGACATTGCAGCTGCAGCTGGGACATGTTTGTGTTGTATGGTTATATAACAATAGGATTTAGCGAAGGTTTTTATTGATGTTGTTCACGTGCAGGACCATAACTCGTGTTTCGGGGGGTCTAAGCTTATTATATTTTGCCAAGCCCAAGCCCACCCCATCAAGATTAGTTAAGATCGCCCACATTGCTCTCAAGGGGAAAGTTTTAATTTAATGTATGAAATAGTATTGTGTCATTCTCAAAAGCAAGCCAGTCATCAAACAAATGGAAGCCAGTGTTTGTTTATTAACGCTGTGCTTGGAAAAAAGATCAACAGATTTTTTGACCTTTTTAGATGAAGCAATCAGTTTAAAATATCCAAAGGACATCATATGCCTTGATATTTTTGCCAACTATATGACTTCTCCATTTGATGTAGGGCATACTGCCTGACCCTCAGCTGTCACCAAGGGGACAAGTTCACAGAAAATGTATCCATGGGGAGAATTTATTTAGTCCCTGGATGCCATTGACCTAATGAGGTGGAAATCAAGGGGAAAGCAGGGAGGAGGGAGGAGACAGAGTGATAATTGCCCAACAGGTAAAAGCCTCGGCACTGCCCGCTCTCCCTACAGTGTTGTGACGTATGAAGGAACTGATGTGATTGATGTTGATCCCTCGTCGAGGTTAACCAAGGGAACAAGGAGCTGTGAGGGGTAACCGGGCTTGTTTGGTGCTGATGAGCGTGTTACCAAGATGAAAAATCCACCAGAGTGTAGCGAGCTGATGAATGACAAACATTCAGGTGAACAAGCACAGCTGCATGCACACACACACACACACACACCTGCAGGCTCATGCAATCATATATACACAGACTAACAGATAAATAGCAACATGCATTTGAAAGACCCATGACTTTTTTGATTCCTCTCATGCTCCCTCCATAAATAATCCAGGTCTGATGAGTTATCACCACATTCACTTCCCTACTTGCCATGCAAAAGTCCAGTTGACCATTTAGATGATGGTGTTCACTCCTCGCTTATTGTGATTCAACCCAGGGGAATATTAATGTGCTCAGCTGATGTGTCCATCTCAGTGTGATTTCATGACCTGTAGCTCTCCTCTCAGATGCAAACTTCTGAGGCAAGTGCTAATTCGAGCTTGGATCCCCCACGAAAGTGCCCTTTTGCACACATGGCTCCACCTCGCAGAGGGGACTCGGAGGCAACACACAATCTAAATCAGAGATTATAATGCAAACAACCCCGTGGGGCTCACTAATGACTAAGGTGAGAGCGAGACGCAGCTCTAACTCTGCATTGGAATATCAATTAGGTCTCTCAGGGACATGGAGATGGAAGGAAGTGACTGGCATAGTAAGCGCCTGCTGCCTGTCTTTGGGCACCGCAAGCACAGCCGATGCACCACAACGACTGCTGTAAAATCTCAGGCACAAAGGAAAGGGGGGAAAACAAAGTCAAGATGGGTAAGATGGTGGGGGTTGGGGCGAGTGAGGCAAGAGAGAGAATTCCATTGTCATGTGTTTCCCAAAGCAAGTGGAGCCTGTAAATTTGATGAAGCGGCCTATTCAATTAGCTCCAGAAATCCACAGCTGGTCCCCGGAGAGTCATATCCACAGATGTGCCGTGTGCTGTTGTCTCCACACCCCAGAGAACTACTCTTCTTCTGTTCTCTCTCTCCCTCTCTCTCTCTCTCTCTCTTTCTCTCTGTTACACTCTAGACAACACAACAAGGTCCTGGTAATCAGATGCTGGCTGAGCCGGGATAGAGAGCATCGAGAAAGACAACAGCCTGAATCTAAAATCATCTCACACCTCTGCTTGATATTGTTCAAGGAGAAATCCAAGGCCTTTTTCTATACAGGCACAAAAGTCACACTCAAACAAACATCCCCATGTACAGAATAATGTATAAGATAATGGAAACACCAGCGTTCACCGCCTTGGTAATGTGGAGTGCTTCATCTCTCCAATGGATAGGTAATGTCATTATATCTGGAAAGCCTTACATTGCTTTGTATGAGTGGCTGTCAGTGCCTGCCTCTACTGCTGTGAAGAGAATCACCAAATAATATTATTGATTCTGATTTATCATTTCATCTAAATGCAGAGACACATGACCGGGCCATCGCACATGCTACAGCACTGTGCAGCATTTCAGACATAAATGTTGTGATTTTCACTGCCCTTCATTTATCTGATATCTGTAGGTAGTAATTATTTTGCAGAATAAGCCTTTATATACAAAACACAAAATATGATGCATTAGCCAGCAGTATAATGTTGTAATGTTAATGCAGCAATAATTTAACACTCTGAAAGGAACCGTTCTTCACAAAGACTTTTCACACATACATTTTACTGGTAATACAAGTCACGTGTCGAATGCAGGAATTTTACTTTTAAGTATTGTTCTTATCATGGGAGTTGTGACTTTATAGTATTTTTGTTGTGCTTAAACCTGGATGGGAAATCAGTTGGGAAAAATGGAAAAAGCATTACCAACTGTGGAGGCAAAAAAGAAAAAAAAATCTCGGCTTTCAATTTAGAGAGCAATTTTTGAAAAACTCTTTCACCTTCTTTAGAATTTTTTTTTTTTTTTTTATGTGGGGAAAGCATCCTTTTGAGTTTCTGGACATACCGGTCTTTCTTTCTTTCTTTCTTTCTGGGTCTTGCTGGTCATGCTGACTACCCAGTTCTTTTTTTTCAGTTTGTTCCAAACAAAGTGCCCCTGGAAACATGAGCACTGCCTCTGCACCGGAGGATTTCTCTGGCAAAGACCCACTGACACCAGGTGTATGAAACAAACAAAAAAGCTCCTCTTTTTTATATTAAAATGTTGAAGATTACTACCAACTTAAAGCTACTTCTATTACTTCTACTTGAGTATATTTTTACTGGAGTAACATTTTGTCTGCATGAGTAAAATATTTCTTCCAACCTGCACTTTCCCTTTCCTTGCTTCCCCCCTCTCTCCCTCCCCAACAGACAGTGATTGATCTGATACGCCATTGAGTCAGATTACATTATACACTTCTCACTGATAAGAGCATAGTGAAACAACTATTTTCTTTCTCCTTATCTCCTCCAAGAGGCTGTGTTTCTAAAAAGAGAACTAGCCTCCCAGGCTAGATATCATTAGTCATTTTGATCCAAGGACTTCAGTACTGATTACATTTTATGGGTTAAGAAAATTCCCACGAATGATCAGCACATGCAGCAGCCAGGGCTTTTTTTTTCCTGAAGGTTATTCAGTCCAAAGTGTTGCATGAAACCAAGCTGCACAAGGAAAGGAATTTGCTTCCTTCCTGGTGGACATTTTAATCATTCCGGTCAGGTGTTGAATGTGGAGCTTCTTCCAGAAATTCCTACTTTCAACCCCGTCTTGTTTAAAGTCAGGGGTCAGCACAGTGAGAGCCAGAATTTTATTTTCAGTGCACCCTCTCACCCCTGAGACAAACTCCAATCCCAGCACCTCTGCTGCCCCCGGGGAGGATGTAGGCCTCTGGTGTTTGTTTTGTTTAGAGTTTGTTCGTAGTTACATTGAAGTAGAAAAATCATATTCTGTATTTATTTGAGACAGAACATGTACATTGAATATTTAACATTACATTCCAGTACAACAATACAGCAACATATCTCTGTCACTTATACTACTTTTTTCTAGTTTTTGCCGTAACGCTGAAGAGATTTGGATCAACATTTTGTCAGTTCTCTGTAAACATACCTACACATACCTCTCTGTGAGCTGCTGTCCAACACAAACCAAAGGGCCGAGCGTCAACACCACAGTCAGAGCCCAAAAGCAATTAAGAGATCTGAGACCACATCTAATTTTCCAATTATCCACGGCCAGAAACTTGAGTACACGCGGTATTACATTTGTTATTTTTTATTACTGAGAGCTGGTAAGTAAATAGAAACGTTTACTGTAAATACAAACTGGGGCAAATTGTTCATGTCGACCTCTTAGGAGGTTTTAAACAAGTAGGATACAGGATGTGTGGGTTTTTTTTTTTGTGAGCTCTGATATCTCCCAGTTGACGTCAAAAATTATGGAAATATGTCAAGGTAAACAAAGCAGGGGATCTACTGATGTCGACAGTTATATTCACACTTATACAATCAGCAAGACTGCTGCAGCTTGTTTATGGTTGATTTTAAATTCATGAGCTCAAACTGAAGTGACAAAAGATTGTTATGTTGCCTCTTCCAATATGACATCAACGCAGCAGACAGTGGAATAAACAGGGAAGTCGGTGAGCCAACGCCAAAAAGTGCCTGAATTGTAACTGACATGTCGTGATAATGGTTTAATCACAATTATGTAAAGACACCTGTAACTCCCTTGAGAAAATGTGTTTTTGTTGCTTTTTGGTTTGTCTATTTTCATTTAAATTATGGACTCAGGGACTGCAGCATTACCTGCAAATAGGAGGTATGTTAAAGGTGAGGTAATTGAATAATTTTGATCAGAATCAATTGCCAATAAAATAAAAATACATAAATAAATAAAATAAACATTGGCAAATTGGCAATAGCAGGTATATGGATACTCACATTTATTATAAATGGCAGAAAATTCTTCATCCCTTTGTGTTTATTTTTTATTTAATTATGTACTTTGTGCCTTTTGGTTTGTCTTGCTATTTTATATTGTATGTAAATTGTGTTTTTGGTTTGAGTAATTAAAAAATGCATAAACAAAATATTCTAATTATAAAGAGTCAGCTAGGAAAATAAAAGCCAGGTTGAAAATGATCTGAATTATCCTCTGGTGTGTTTTTTGAAACTTTGCTTATCCTGGGAAGGTTTTGCATGTACATGTGCTCTTTTTCAATAACATCCTGGATCACATATGGTTACAACTAAGAAGCTTCCCTGTCCAACCCCAGTCTCCTACTGTTGACTGCTGAGAGGCTTCTCTGCACCGACCGGGGCTTAAGTGCCTTGCTCAAGGGCATCTCAGCAGCGGTTGCTGAGGGAGGGAGGAGTGTTTCTCACTCTAGAACATATGCAATAAATATTTCACAAATGCATTCTGCCTCGCCCCAATGGAATGATAGAGTATTTCTGTTATGTATGCTGCTATGAGAGGCCAATGCCAAAGTGCTCACTTCAGAGGAAGAAAGAGAATGAGAGTGCTGTGCAAACCCATTGCAGGGCCTGAGCCAAAAACGACTGGAATATTTGCTCCAGGCTGCCTGATTTAGTGTTCTGGCATTTTGGATTAAGATGGGCAGGTTAAAACACTTCCCAGGCATTTCCTGACGGTACACTGTAGGTGGATACATTTTGGCTGCCAGTCAAACCCGTCCACATGGCCCGATGCAGACGAAGAGGAAAGGGTCACGCTCTCTCTCTCTCTCTCTCTCTCTCTCTCTCTCTCTCTCTCTCTCTCTCTCGCCTGGGTCAGATGCCAAGGAAACCCCACCTACCCCATTTTTTCCCTCTGTGGGATCAGACTGGGGTCATTTTTTTTAGTGTTTGTTTTAACATGCTTGGACTACCAGATGGGTGGGGTTTACCACTTCAGAACAGTTCAAATAATGTCAGATGTGTTGTCAATCACAGAAAATGACATGAAATTAGCTTTCCTTTTGCACCCATGGCTTTGTCTCATACAGCAACACCTACATAGCAGATTAAAACAAGCTTAAAAAACTAACATGATTTATAGCTGCTACATCCAGCTTTGCATTTGCATTCTGCCCACCATGCTGGAGCACATAACATATTTTCATAATTTATCACTATTCCATGTTTTTGCAGTAATCTGTGACATTCAGTGATTGATTTCAATTTATAAATGTGCTCTCCATATATTTTGTAGTTTTGCCTCTGAGTTTCACCACACAAACTTAACTGACTTTGTATTTGATGTGGGTTCTGCACAGTTTGTTGCAAAAACATCTCTCAAACCGCCTGAGACTCAGCACACATTCATATTTTAGTGAGGAGAATACCTCTGCTAGTCAACAGCACTCCATAGTTTAACCTTGTCTAAAGTGCATTACCATTTCCAACAACAAAGACGGATCAGTGTGAAACTCAAGAGGAGAGGAGCCACTGCCAATGCTGCATTTTTACAGTGCAAGAGATGCTAGAAACACAAACAAGGCACATTCAAACAGCTCCTTTGAAAGCCTCACCAAAACTTCGCAAGAGAAAACATTCATTGCCAAAAGTGGAGCTCGTTGAACACACAGAAGGCAAACACATTAAAACACTTCAGACCTGAGGATATCAATAGCATGCCTGGCTTAGTGGTCAGTGTTTAATGGTTTTGCATGGTTGCATTGTTTTTTTTTTAATCCATGACTGGTGCAGTGGAATGCACTACAGCCTTACATTTCCCTTAAAGCCCCGTCTAAATTGACAAGGACGTCAACAAATTGCTGCCCCCTTGTGGGTCTCATTATGGGCAAATGAGAACCGGGTAAGATCAGACACTCACTTGACTTGTTCCATGATTGTTTGACAGGGCAGCGTTGTGTGAATAACATTGATTTCATGTATTTTAAAGGTTTAGCACCCCAAAGTATTGCACTATACTTAAAGGCAAACATAATCATAATCCTCACACACCATTGTTATCTTGTTTGTTCTATCTTGTCTCAATAGTGGGCTGGAAAAAAAAACAACTCTTTGTTATCAAAAAATGATCTTAAATAAATTTTACAACATCTACCATTATTCTCATTCTAAAGCTTATCTGTCGGGAGATATTATAAAGTATAATGTATGTTTGAGGACAAAAAGCTCACTGTGTGTTTGTCAGTGGAAGATAAGCTCACAGCTGTGATAAAGTGACAGCGTGCTGCCTAATGTGGCTCCACTCGAAGTGAAGGTAACAACTCATACAGATGCTCTTTAGTGTCAATGCATGCTCTGTCTCCATATCATGTGCTAAATATAGTCCACAGTGTATATAACACTTCAGCATAGAGATGCTCTACTGCTTCTCAGCACCTTTGTGTTTACACACACACACACACACAGGTTTGTGATCATGGTGTATGAGCTCTCCTCGGCAGGCATAATAGTCCTGGAGTGCTGACCCTTCTCCTTATCTTAACTATTAGCAGGTAATGGCACTGTTGACTCCATATCAAGAGGCTGCTCCACTATCTTTTTATAGCAGGGCCGACCCCGCCTGAGTAACAGTCGCTATGATTCAGATCGGGGTCAATTATCTAGCCTTTGTGCAACTTCACCTCAACATTATCAGTGATTTGAGGCTTTTATCACTGTGCAAGACACTCATCAACGTTTGGACAAGGCATAATAATGGTTTTACTTTCTTTCCCGCAAAAATGTTGGACGAGTTCATCAATGTTCTCAGTTTTTGAAGGGGAGAAAGTTCAAACTGGAAGCCTCAAAGGTAAATGAGACTACCTCTGATGTGGCTGTGGCTGTTGATAAAAAAAAAAAGACACAAAGAAATAGCGTATATAGGAATATATATAGGAATCAATAAAGGGATGGACTTATTATTCTTCTCGTGGTGTGCTGCTCGGGTCTTTATCAAGCTGCACCCTCCCACCCCTATTTTCCAATACTGCTCCCTTCACCCCTTTCAGCCCAAGCAACTGGATTCGCCTCCTCTTGAGAGATAAGCAGAGTGCCCTTTCTTTACCGGAGGAACGGAAGAATGAGAATGCAGCATTCATCCTCTGTGTTCAAGAAAAAAAAAAAAAAAAAAAAAAAGCACAGACGCTAGCTCCTCGTCCCGCGGCCGAAAATGTCACCCTGGCCCTGCAATAAATCACATGGGGTTGTGATGTGTTTACTTATTACAGTGAGGTGCATCACTGTCATCCACACTCTTATTTACTTTGGTGGCTCTCTGGATGCCCCGGCCTAACTCATATCCATTCCTCTTCCCCTGCACCGCCTCTTCTTCTCTGTCCCTTTCTCTCTTTCTGTCTCTCTCTTTTCACCCAGATGGCATCCCATAATATCACTGTGTGTGTGTGTGTGTAATCCCAAGCATTTGTTTTCAAAAAAATTACATGCACATTTTTGTCTTCTGTAACGGATATCAGTTTCTTGTCAGTATTTTAACTATTTATAATGTGTTTTTAGGAAGATAGTGTTTTAACTATAACTAAGTGGATTTTCACACTGCAGGAAATATCTTAGCAAGTCATTCGGTGTTATATTAAGTCTTCAAATCCTGTTTTTTTTTTAAAAAACATCTGCCAGTGGGAGGAAATATGCCCGCTTGTTTCCAATGGGCGTTAACAGAGGTGACAATGGTGACCCTGTCACCTCGCCAAGAAGGTCCTGGGTTAAAGCTGCAGTTGGTAAGATGGAGAAGAGAGCAGACTTAGCTTGAAAATTTGAACCAACACAAGCTTGACGTCCCCCCCCCTCCCTCTCCGG
>OMLF01057439.1:26223-41617 GCA_900302615.1 Holocentrus rufus | reverse complement strand
TTGATTGTTCCATACGATACATACCTACCCCTGGCATCCATTAGTGTCAGCCCCGCTCAGTCATTCCTCTGCGGACCTTCCATCTCTCCGCTGCCATGGAAACCACTCTTCCTCTATCGCTATCAATGTTTAATGAACTGAGGGCCCGAACTGCTGGTTGATATATCAACAATACACACACACACACACATGCACACACACTCCTCTCTTCGTTCTTTCAAATCACTGAGTAATTGCTTTACAGTGTCTGAATAAGAATCAGGCCCAGCTGAACGGGAGCCAAGTCGAGGCGCAGCGCTCTGCTAAGCTGTTAATGTGAGACATGGGCCAGAATGAGTCGGGATTCTGCCGGAGTAATCTTTACTGTACTTTAAAAATAACCACGGTGATGTGTATCTTCATCAAAACAAATTAGACTGAAACTGGGCTGGGTTTCAGGAAAGGTGTCGTACTGTAGCACTTAACAAGTCGGAGTACAGTAGCTCTTCAAGACATTTCATTTCACTCACTGGAACTGAAACCTCACCTGGTAACAGTTTCTAAGGTCATTCGCTAATCAGACATCAGCAACTTGTAATAAAAAATGGCTGAAATATTTCTCCGTCCGTTGCTTGATCTTAAATGTGATTGTTATTCTGTGAGTATTTACTGCTGTAGAGGTCGTTTTTCAGTCCCTGCTACTCCTCCAACACCAGTTAGCGCTTCTACCTGTGGAATAGAGATGCATTTTTGTCATGTAATTCCCCTTAAAGTATACGCCTGTCATTTTTAGTCAAGGAAAGACCCAGAGTCTGAGGATCCAAATGGTAGCAGTTAAGGGAGAGATAGACAGGGTGCAGAGAGACTGATATACATATATAAACATCAACTTCATGTGACTGGGTCAGATCACACTGTGTTTCTCTTTGGAGATCTTTGGGGTTCAGGTTCAGAGATACTGTGGAGAAATGCAATCAGTCTTTAAAACTGGGGAGCAACTTTAGACTTGGCTCTCCAAGTTCTATGCCCCCTCCACTTTGCCCAGAACTTTTTCATGATCGGGACAAGTCAGGCTCAAATGTTCAGATCCAAGTCAGGCTTCACCTTGAGGGGACGACATGTGAGTCTGCAACCCTGCCTCAGCGCTAAGTCGCCCCCTGGGAAACGGCACTGGAGACCCGGTAGAATCCATCCCAAGATAAACAAAGCCTGTCGCCAAGGAGACAGCCGAATTAAAAATCTCTGCTAGCAGGTGTGAGTTTGAGAGACTTAGCGGTGTTAATGAACACGGATTATGCTTATGGGTTTAGTTACACGAAGATAAAAACTTGGACAGAGATAGCCTCGAACTCCTCTTATTGATTTTTGTGGTGACAGAGGGAATCAGACCCAGACGAGTGTGTTTGTGTGTTTGTAACTGTGCAGGACGGTTGCGTCTGCTCTACTTTTCTCTTGGCCTCTTCCCGTTGTCCTGAATTGGCCTGAGTATCACTTCTACCTTAAATAGCCTCTGTGGTTTGCAGCACACAAGCCGGAGAATTTATTGGTGCCCTTGTCTGCAAACTCAGCGATGTGATGTAATGTTTCTGATTATCCAGCGTAGCCTCAGGCAGGTTTGCCAAAGTGTTAATTAAGTCAAAGTAGTTGGCTCTCCACAATTCTCTGGCATGATATCAAGTGGACATTTGATCATTTGTGTAAAAAATGGAATGTATTAATGAGATGAGAAACTGAGGTTATAGTAAGACCTGTAAAAACAACCCGCCAACAGACTTGGGATACACGTCCTGTGTGAAGACTATTTTTCAATGTATTGTTCTACTTTTAAGATCCGTGTGGGAATCAGTTTCATTACATGGAATTAAACTCGTGGTTTGCTGAGACTTCAGCTAAATTCATATTTGCATAGCAAGTAGTCAAGTAATTTTTTTGCCATTTTTGGTGTAGGCAACTTCTGAAACTACAGTTTTGGTGATGTGAAGATCCCAGGTGGGATTGTTGGGTTTAGGACAGGTTTAGGTGTCACAGGTTTTACAGGAAGCTCGATTGCTTTGAAAAAATATTTGGCTTTAGTTTTTAATGTTTTGAATCTGAATTTGCAAAAGTAAATATGAATTCATTACATTTTACATATTACATATGTAATATATTACATTTTACTTTGCTGGTTGACTTCTAAGAATTACAATTCTTACAATTTTGTTTTACATTGTTTTACATTTACAATGTTTTTTTTTTATGAAGTAATTTGAACTACTTTCTCTTAGTAGCTTTAGTTATCCAAACTATTTCTCCTGAGGGTCTCTTTGCTGTAGTTCAGCTTCTTCCAGTGTGAAGTAACTGTGTCAACTAATTAGTAGCTTGCAAAACCGCTCTGACAAAGTGTCTTCCCACTGAATAAGATCCTGCTCCACCAGTCACAAGGACATGCATTATCAAGCCATCAGCGCGGTTCTCGCACTTTACCCACCGCCCTCTGCCCTTCTCCTTGTCCACCTTGTCACACTGAACTTGTAACCTGGTTTAATGTGAAGCAACTCTCCACCAGTCCGTCAGCAGTAAAGATAATTCTCTAATCAGAATTACATAACACGGCACTGCTCATCAGGGGTCAGTAAGTAGCACCGTAATGAGCCTCATCACACTCCATTTGGCAGTCAACCATTAACGCATATGGAGACGCTGTCACACACACACACACACACCGCATACTGTACGCAGCACAATGGGCGGCTGATCATTAACGTCTTAGTTTTACTGTAAGAGGGCGTCCTTTTCTTATCAGCCAGCATCGCGAGCCCGAGCCTTAACAGCTGGGTGTGCTCCAGGTCGGAGCGTTCCTGCGGTTATGTCACCGCGTTCGCCACGCTCTGCAGGTTACAGGTTAACATTATGGAGCGCTTTCTGCCCACGACACTTAATATACAGATCATAGATTCTGCTCACTGCATATCTTGCTGGTGGGTGGTGTAATGTGATGCTGATAATGTCCATTATACAACATTTTCAGCCAAGCAGTGTCACTGGTCAAAGATTGGTTCCAGCCATGCTGAAAATTGTCAGCTGCAATTGCTTGCTCTTTGTGCACACCAGCACTAGACCGTACTCATGCCTCGGTAATTATTATATAAAAGCCATAATATCCCAAAGATTATGAGTGGATGCTGACAGCGTTCAGCTGGGGCTCATAAGTTTTACTGCCTGTTCCCACTCTTAACTTGGAGTTTATTTGTCTGTCACATTTCCAGCTGGCCCTCTAACCATGAACCATGTCAATTGATAACTCAGTGATAAAGTAATAGTGTTGATTACATAACACTGTGTTAGCACTAATGGGACGAATGTGATAGAAAATCAGTACTGTAAATGATTGATTATGTGGAAATGCTTCAGAGCCTTTTGAAATTAATGAGATGTTGGATTTTATTATTTTTTTGAACTCTTATGTCAAGAATTCTGTGTCTAACTCGTGTCAAGCATAGAAACTTTACAGTATGGGCGATTTATGCAAAGATCTGAGTGTCTGTGTTTCTGTGTTGTAGGAACTGGCCTTAACGTCAGTGACAACGAGTCCATCCACGGAAGCCACGATGGAGGGAGCGTAGCCAACTCCCAAATTGTCGAGCTGAGGCGAATCCCAATCGCCGACACACACCTGTAACCCACGTTCGCCCCTCCAGTCCTCCAGTCCTCCATCCCTCCCTCGTCACGTCAGAGAGAAAGAAAAGTACAAGACAGTATTTTTATATTTCAGCCGCTTTTGCACTAAAAACATCATTGTTTTGTCAATAGAAGGTTTTGGTATAGTTGTTTGATATGAAACTTGGTTATTATTTTTACTGTACATCTGTTTTTATATATATGAACATATAAATGTTTTACTAAATTAATTTTTAAAAAGTCCTTGATGGAGTTTTTTCTGGATGTATATATGTTTTTTTTTCTGTATAGATTTTAGGAAAAGAAACAAGGGTCCCTTCAGCACAACTACCGCTGTGAGGGATGGAGATTGTGTAACATTGTTAATAAATAATTCACCATATATTTTACATTTGGCTGTGCTGATTCCATTTGTACCGCGGATATTGTTTTATGAGGGGTCGACCCGTCAAAGAGGCAGTCAGATATGAAAAGAGAGAGAGCTCCTCTGATGGTTATGTAAGTGAAGATGTGGAGCTGCCGAGTCGCTGAGGGTCAGCGTGTGAATGAAAGGAGCCTCTCACGGGAATTTCACAAGCTTGTTCTACACTGTCTGAGAGACCAGGACCCAGGAAGAGGTGTGAACACGGTTCTGCTGTCTGCAGATCTCACAAACATCCTCAGATCATGGTGTAAGAGAATAAGAAAAATATAAGTAATCAATACAGCCGGTGCTTTGCCTGCATAAAGAGAAGACCTACAGGGCAGAGGAGTGTGCAGGAACACGGCAGATGCATGTTCCTGAATGAGAAATTGAGAAAAAATCATGAGGCTAATGCGGTGCAAAATGTAATTATTCTCTGTAGTTTCATCATTATGTCATATATTATTCAAATCTATTTAATTTAGGCTCAAATTCATGCCGCACTATAATTTTTAAAGCAAACGCAAAGCTGTGATCAGCTCCATGAGGAGTCTAGGTGAGCTTTTGGTAATTTTCCAGCAGCTTTGAACTTCTTGGAATTCGCCATCTTCTTGACCCTTGACTCTTCACCTCTGTCTCCCATCGAGCTGGAAGATGGACTGTTACTTTGACTGCTGAAGGAAGAGGGGAAAAAAATAAAAGAAGAGAGGGAACACAGGCTTATGAGAAGTAACAATCATCCATTTGCTGCAACAGACTACGGCTGTTTTATTGACACAGTATCTCACATATCACAGGTAACGTCCCAGATTTATGCAAGAAGGGTGATGTTGTACCAACAGACAGAGATCTGACTGTGAAGCACCAGCTGGAAAAAAATACATCCCTACTCGCCTGGCTTCATTGTGCTTCTTCCAGGCATTTGGGCAGGGTATCAGGGCCGGTGTTTCCTCACACTGAAAACTTTCATTCTCCCTGCTCCTTCCAGAGGGAGACACAGCCTCTCTCTCTAGAGTTCACTTTTATCCTGGCAAAAGAAAGCAAGGCATCGGGACTTTGTTCTCTCCCCTGGTTTTTCATTTTGTGCCTGACACTGGAGGCATTTTTCCACCCTTCAGGGCAAAGCCGGCGTCCACCACAGAGGCCAGCGCTCTGTTCTTTATCTACAATGGAGGGTGGAGAAGCTCATCAGACACTCCTACACTGAGACTATCATATCACTTCCCAGAATTGGACAATGTTCTTCATTCAGAGATTGTTCTTTGTGTGTGTGTGTGTGTGTCTGAGCGTGTCTGTTTGTGTGCGAGCCTGTAGTGGTTTGTATTTCCCATATACCTGTGAGATTGCATCACTTTGCGAGCCGCCCAAATATTGTCAATAGGCGTCTTTTCCTCGGGGATGTGAGGGAGAGCGCTGCTGTAACGAGCGAGGGAAAGCAGAGAAGTCATTAACATTCTACTTTACACCTTCGCACTGCTCTGTTTAAATGGTCGCAGCTCCTGAGTTTATCCTCTGCGGCAACCAAAGAGATTGTTAATTGTGCAGCAGGAACTCTTGATTGCCGTCTAGAATTTCCAAGAGGACAAGCGGCAAAAAATTAATCAAGTCATTTGCTTACACGCATAATTGTGGCCTGCTGTTATGGTGACAATGGAGCCGATAACAGATGTGACTTATTTCAGTAATGTTCATCAGCAGGGCATTGCAAACACTGCAGCACCTGAACACTGAACATAGTATAGCAAAGCCGGTCGTCATCAATCAGTCACTGTAACATATGAGACGGCCAGAGGCATGTGGGAAAACAAAATACTTTAAACCCAACCAGCAAGTCAGACTTGATGCTAAATGTCTAGATTTACCTGTTGCATCAAACTAAAGCTATCTCTAAAGCAGTATGTGACGTTTTAGCTTGAAATGAGTCAGTCTGAATGTTTGTGCAACTGACAGTCGTACATTTGAGAGATCGAAATACAGATCAACCAGTGAAAGGCTCGCTCCAGCCCCAGTGTGAGTTTATGCATTAAATCGGTTGAATCCTCAAAAAGAAACAGCATAATGACGGCTTTTAGTGAGACTCATCCAATATGCCTGAAACATATAGTAAATTCATATTATGGAAATGGTTCTTCCTGAGGAGCGGTAGCAGTTTGAATGAATGTCTCAATAAGGGGAATAGTTTTGTTCGGTGCTGAGTTCGTGTCTGATATTAAAGCAATGCTTTTGCTGGTATTTCACTGAGGAATCTCAAATGAGACGTACAGAGCATCAGTAAAATAATCTACTCTCCTCCTGCTCTCCTCACCATAGGGGAAAGCAATAAAAAAGTCGAAGGTTAAAGCTTGAAGTCTCCAGTACCAGTGCCAAACACACAAGATTGGTATGAGTAACGTTTTTATTCTAAACATTGATATAAAACAAGGTCCTCTGTATTTGTGTGTGGCCAGGGAAGCAGGCAGGCAGGTAACAGTTAAGTCTGTTTCATACCAACTCACTGTCTGCCTGTGCGCCTCGTGTCTGCCTGTGCAGATGATGATGACTCTGCACTTGCGGCTCTCAGTGAATCAGCACGTTGTCTTCACATTGTTGTCTGACAAGATAAAGGAAGCGAGTGAAAGCAGCAGGCAGAGGGTGATTAAAAGAGCTGATCGTGCTGCTCAGATTCTGATCAGGCTTGTCAATTACACTAATTACCAGCAACCGCTCTCTTTAACACCTCACTTTGTAAAGGTCACTGTTAGTTTTTAGTGTTCTTTGCTGACAAATGAATGCATTTGTCACTTAAAATCTTTGTGCAGAAATTTAAGTGACAACCTACAAATGATTAAAAATAGCATTGTGTTCATCCATATGCTTGCAGTGAGAACACAATGACATTTAACCGAAGCTGACAATAAATATCTCCATGGACCACAGTCATTCTTCAGGTTGAATGGGGCAGGGTGTGAATTTCTGAAATTTGATAATGTCATCTTTTGACCAATTTCAATTGCTCTTTTTCTCTTCAGCACAATGCCTGTCAGAAAAACCACCTTTCAATTCATTAGGCTCTGAATGGGCATACAGTTTTGGGGAGGATATGAGCTATTCAGACCTTTATTTTTTTTTTTTTTTATGGAAAATAAAACACCATGTCTCAAACTACAGCAGACTGACCCACTTCCATATTGTCTGGCAGCTACAGTCTTTGTCAATAACATCAATACAGCCAGACAGTGAGTCATAAGTCACTCTGGCGCTGATGAATAAGAAAAGAGGCGAGAGGGAGAGGCAACATGAGGCAATAAGCCAGGTTAAGCTCCCTGTTTCTGGTTCTTTTGGAGTTATTTCATATGCTACATACAGTAAAATTCAGTGTTACTGCACAGAAGAAGAGAGTGATGCAAGCAAGAAGTTTAGTCCAGTTCCTTAATAATTTGTGCACTAAAAGTCTCTCTTGCAAAGTAAACAGTGGAGCTAATAGGTTTAATAGCAGCATTCAAATTGAGGAGCTTTGTAATGTAGGTGTAACTTGAATAACCAATCAGCTCCCTCTGATATCTGTAGGACAATCATTAAGATGTTTGCAAGTAATTTGAAGGGTGTGGAAGCTGATTTTGTACAAGGCAATCAGGACTAGAGGGATTGAGTCTAGACATTAATGATAAGCTAACATTTGGAAGTGCAGATGCGTCAGATACAGACAGACATCAGAGATAATCACTGTCCTCCTTTTTTCCCTGTCATGCACACACACATTAAAACACTGACATGTCACCGATATGCTTATTCTGTCACAGTAATATGACTTTGTGGAAAGTTTTCTTGCATTATAAGAGGTGTTAGCCAGCCCAGCAGTACCATATCATGAGGGTTTGTTACCTTGTTGGTCTTTATCTTATCAATTAGTTTGTTATCTTTCTAGTAGAACCAGCACAGCGACTCAGCCCAAAGCCATCCAGTTCTCCACTGTCCACAGAGACTGCTGAGCCAGCAACCACACTCGCCTCCCACATTTGCGACCTCAGACCTGAGCGGAGCGCGAGCGTGCATGAATTGGTAAGCATTTGTGATCCTGTGTACTACGCACTTGGCCCTTGTTCTCTTTACTACATTCCCCGTGCTCCTGTCAGCTTTCCCTGCAGCCGACCACAAAGAGGAAAAAGTGGGACACACAGTCAGCAGAAGCTCCATTCATGGATGCTCGGATGTACGCAAATAAGTCGCGCAGTGAGGGCAAAATGACTCATCTCTAGGAGCTTGAGGATGAAAGAGTTTAAATGGGGGTGGGGGGTGGGCGTTGGTGTGTGTGCATACAACTGTCTGCCTTATTTATCTGCATCTCTTCCTGTGTTTCTTCCTGTCTGCCTGACCATCTCTACCTCTAATCTCTGATTCTGCTCCAGCATGGCCGGGAAAACCACAGCACATCTTCATCTGAGTGACAGGTTATAATGAGAAAAGTATAAATCAATAGGTCCAAGATCGACACTTCAGCTTATGAAGATGCTATTTATTTGCTTTTTGTTGAAGGGGAAGATGAGGGTGGTATAAGATGAGGACTAGATGTGTCGGCATGATATGTGGCCTACCATCTACTACCAGTGTCTGTGTATAAGTTGCATTACCGCTCTTTATGATGACTAAGGCCGACCTTTTCCATAGTGAGATCTGAGGACGCACCTCTCTCTTTGCCTTGAGAGGCCTGAGTGGCTGAGGTGCAACACACACTTGTCATCCATGGTCAATTACAGCTGGTCTCATCACAGCCACACAAGTGTGTTTGACATCATCATCAAGTCACGGTGTGTATCAGGTGGCTACAAACAGCACCAGCAGTGTCAGCACTTGAACACGTAGAGTATGTGTTTATTCTCGGGTGATTAGTTGATGACTTTGGCCTTCTTCAACCAAGTAAGGCAGTATATGAAGGAGCTGTTTATATTACCTGCCTTTAGGCCAACTTGTCAAGAGCGGCTAATGGGATGCTATTATACGCCATGGACGTGAATGTGTGTGTTCATTATCCACTTGCAAATAGGCAGGCGCTCAATCTTGCAGCAAGCTCTCAGTTTGAATAATAAGTGCAAAAAGGAGAAATCAATTGTGCTCCTTGCTGTCTCAAGTACAGTCTGTCAGAGCTCTGTACAAGAACCCAGACAGCTCGATCAATAGCTTTATTTGTAAAACACCGTCCACACACAGGTAGATCCAAATCGCTTTGCGCCGAGGCAAAAATGCAATAAAGGTAACATTTTCAAACTTTACAAGGAAATGCGGGACACAAAAAAAAAACTGCACGGGCCAGGTGTTGTAGAGAAAAGAGCTGAGTAAAGGACCACAGGGGATGTGAACAAGCAAAAAAGAGAAATTGTAATGAATAATAGAGTAAAAAAATATATCAAATATCAAAAAATATATAATTACAATCAGAAACACCCTCATTCAATAGTTACACATAGGGTGGCATATTTCCTCAGAGAAACTATGCTTGTATATTTCTTCATTTTTATCATCTTGAGTCAACAATTCAATCCAGATGAAGTGCCCAATTCACTTTGCTTGGATATACACACTCTAAACGCATGAAAGGTTTTTCAGTGTGCCTCTTTACAAGAAATCTAATTCAATCTATAGATGAGCTGCACCTGGGCAGTTGGATGCCTGTCATTTTTCAGGAGCTCCGACATTAGCTCAGGTTTTATTTGAAGCTAGTGACACCCTAGTCAGATAACGTGACCTTTTGGCTCTTTCCGTCCACCGACTCCAAAGGTCAGGGAGATTAAAAGAGAGCCTTGTGGAGGTGCAGCCAGGAGCACAGGAGCAAACCGCTCGTCTTAAGCCATAGAAATAGAAATCATAGATCAATGCAGCATGTTTCTTGAAGTAAGTGGGTTATTGAATGGTCTTGACTGTGGGGTGTTGCTGTAGCAGAGCAGTCCAGACCGAGGCCTTGTTAATCATGCTGGAGTAAATCTCTGCCAGCTTCTTGGAAGAGAGGCCAGAAGGACTTTCCTCTGGCCGGCTTGTATATGTTTTCTTGTGTGTTTTTTTCTCCCGCTATATTATAGTGGGCACACCAGCCCGTAGCGGCTCTATGATTTCTGATTCTGCAGGTGAAATACTACACTGTGCGAGGCAGACAAGCCAACATGACTGAAATGGGGAGGGGTGGCAGGTTGCTGCCAAAGGAGTAGATGTATGTCTGCAAATGTCTGCCTGACTTGTTCACACTATGCTGTCTAGTTGGCAAGATTAATAGATTCTCCTCTTTGTGGCATGTGCAAGTTTGTATGTACATGTATGTGTGTCCATGCATGTGTGTGTTTTTGCACACGAAAGCGTGTCTATCAGTTTGTTTTGCATGTAATGTTAGTATTTATGCATGTGCATGTGATTATGTGTGCAAATCAGTTATTTATGCATATGTGTGTCAGCATCGACGCATATGTATGCTTGAAAGACGAGCGTCGCACTGGAAGCATCCTGATTGGCTCCTATTTTAACCCCTCCGGCAGCCTGAAATAGTCGCCCCGTCTGGCGGGCAGATGAGTTGTTTTGTTGCAGACACGGACCTTTGCTGAGAGTCACCAACCATTGTCAGTCAGAGCCCTCTCTGAAACTACTCCAGTTATCCTTTTATCCCCAGTGAGTGGTGTGCTTTTGTATGGCAAAGCTTTGTACCAACAAAGCCTTTGAAGCATAAAAGCCTTGCTCAACATTTAGATTGATACTGTATTTTTATTAGCTGTTTGATATTTGTGGACTGTAATTGCTATTTGGCTTGCTTTAGTCTGGTTGTTTGGACTGCAAGCAGTGGTATAGTGTATCTAATGCAAGTCATGTACTGTACATAGGAGTGATATTTACATGCTGAGACACCAGCCACACCCAGTTGTGAAGCTATGCCCTCTTACCCTACATGTAAAGTATATCTGTGTGTATTTATGCTGGAGCGTGTGTGTGTGTGTATGCATATGTAGCTGAGTGTGTGCATTCATCTGTGCATCTCTGTGTGTGTACCTGTGTGCATATTCGTGACTCCTTATGCAAAAGTGAGTGTGTGTATATGCATGCATATCTATGCCAAAAAATAGAAGACGACAAACATAACCTTGATCAAGTATTTCAGTGACACCAGCTATGTGTGGCAAGGAGTAAACTGAGTCACAAACTCTCTCTCTCTCTCCCTCTCTCTCCCTTTCTCTCTCTCTCTCTCTCCCTCGCTGGCTTGCAGTGCCCGTCAGGCCGGCTCAGACCAGTTTTTGCTTATCACCCACCAGTCACTTCTGCTGCCGAGTAAATGTGAAGGAGAGATAGCCGTTCTCCTGCCATCCTGTTCAGAATGAGATTATTAATATGAAAAAAATATATATCCATCATCGTCATCATCATCATCATCATCATTATCACTACCAGCATCACCAATGTCATCATCCCATTACCATTAATGGTATATGGAAGCAGAAATGGCAGCTGCTCATATCACTGTATTTATTTGCTTAGTTTCAGTTCAGCTCAGTTCACTTTGCTCATTTCGAAGCAAACCAGGATTAATCATAAAACAATATGCATCATGAATAGACTAACCACCCAAATCAGTGGTAACTGCCATTTGCTTGGGTGGATAGGTTAATTTCTGGTCCTGCTAATGAGAACATACCATAAAATATCACATGTTTAGTACACTGAGGGGGTAATGTGTGCTGTTTTGCCGGTAGATATGACTGTGCACCTGGTGGCGGTTTCATTAGTGCATATTTTCAACCAGCAGCAAACCAACTTCCTCATTTTCTGATAACAAGCCACTGAAAAAGGATGAGAATAGAACAAGAAGTGCGCGACAGAGGAAGGAAGTGGGGAGAAAGTTACCAAAGAGTGGCGATACAGCGAGGAGCCGAGCAGCGGTGACCTCAGAGGGGAGGTCACGTGACCTTTGCAAACCACAGGAAGTGACACATCAGAGAGACACAGTCATCATGTCACACTGAGTCCTCTGTGTGGGCTCAGCCAGACTAGACTGGTTTGATCCAGCAGCCGCTGCTTCAACACCAACAACAGCAACCGTACAGTAACAACATGGCATGAGGCAGAATAACCGGCCCAATCAGGCTCTAACTGCACACAGGAACAATATCAGTCTTTGTTTTGTGTAGACGATGAAATGTCAAATGCAAGTCAGCCTTGTCAGGACCTGAGGGCTGGTGGCTGCTTAGCTGACTGACCAACCAGGGACAAAGGCGTTACTATCAGGGAAAAGGGAAAGAAGAAGCTTCCTTGATGTCATAGATGGGCAAACGATTTTCATACATATATGGTAATATAACAAACTTACGAGAATAGCATTTTGCGCTGTAAAAAAATACTTAAAATATTTTCTGTGAGGGATCCGGTCGTTTCAGCCTGAAGTTTTTGGCAAGCAAAGTCCTCTGATCATACCAGCACAGAGAGACAGAGCATAATTTTGATAAAGATAATGGGAATTATTAATAGGGCAGATGCCACTGGGTGTCCTGCCCATTTAGTATCATCTCCCTTCGCCCATTCCCATGATTTTCCCTTGAGCCACATGCTCTGACAAAGTAGGGTGTCCAAACTGTGCACTCTGTGAACTCCTGAAAAATGAGGCTAAAGAACAAGAACAGAGATACCTAATTTGGTGATAAAACACTTTACCCTCAAATTGAGGCCTCATACTTTTGTCCTTGTTTAAAGAGGCATTTTAAAATAATGACCAATTATATCTACAATATCCATGCTTCCATAAATTGTTCTGTGTGAGCTGGAATTGATCCATCTCTTTCAGGAGCGATGCAGATGCCACACCTCCGAGTTATGGTGTTGATGATACCATGAATGTCTTTACCAGGAAGCATTTATTCAAAGCTAATGCGATCCTTTTATATTGCTGCATACTTGGAAGGTCAAGCTGTGTGCGGCGGACCACCTGTTGTTACATGCTGAAAAGATCAGAGAACAAAAGAGGGGACCACACGCAGAATGTGGCTTTAGCATCAATTAGGCCCGGGCCACATTACAGTCAGTCATGTGGATCTACAGGCAGCGCTTGGGCCCAAAAATTTTTCTTTTTTTCAATGACCAGAACAATTAGTCTGAAAAGGGGTTTTTGTCATGGATGAAAATTAATCAAGATAAATTATATTGTGTGAATGAATGTCATGTTTTTGGCTGATCATTATCAAATTATTATTACAGAGAAAACAGCTGCAAAACATCCTGAATTATAGCGTAAATATTTTTTTTCATAAATCCCATCATACTGGGACTCTGATTATGGGACTAAGTGGCCGAGTTGAGCCGTGACTTCCCCATTATACGGCCTCTTCATCAGAATTTGCCTGTATATACAAAGACTCATTCTGAATCATTACGCAGAGCAACAGTGAGTCAGACACCCTGTCTGATTCCTCGGGGATGAAGGCCTCAAAATTCTGAGATTAAGCCCTCAGGATAATTTGCTCATTTAGGTTTGGACAGTGTTGCTCAATCTCGCAAAAATATTAAAAAAGACATTAAGCACATGATATAATGAAATGCCAAGGCAAATACATTTACCCTGTTATCCTCCCACATGATCTATGAGCCAAATTACCTTTTGCTTTTCCATCACACTCGTCTCTGTGTCCACACACAGAGTTGTCTCAGTGAATAACTCTGTCTCGTAGATCAAAATGTATATCTGGCAACACTTCATAAGAAACAATCACATGGCCCTAACTCCTCCACAGGAACAAAGAATGGTTCAGGCCTCAACTGGTTTCATCTGGCTTTGCTCTGCTGCATCGGAGCAAATAGCCTTGAAATTGGCTTCAAAATCAAATCATGTCTGAAACCTCTTGAAAATGTAGACAATTACACAAGCTTCTTTTTCCCTCCGCGGACGTCTTTCTCCTTGAGAGTGAAAAGGAGAACAGGGGTGAGCAGGGAAAGGATGGTCTCAGATTAAAACACTCATCAAATATTGTTACTTGTGCCAAATTGCCACAGAAGCTGTCGTATTAGTGTATTTTCAGGGGCATTTTAACATTCAAAATGCCTAGAAAAATTCAGACATGAGATACAAAAATCCACACTGCTCCTAACAAAAAAACAGAACAATTGCATATGCATTATTGAATACCGAAGTGAATTCCACGAGGTTCCCATTCAACACCTATATCAGGCATTTTAACTGGAATGTGCCTTTGCTCAATATTCTTCCCACAGCTCTGAAAAGGAGTGGGAAACATGCGGTAGTGGAGCACATGGTGAAAGTTGAGAGAAGGGGCTGGGAGAGCATTGCACTGGTATGTGTAATACATTCCTCCCTGTCTGCTCAGCGCACAATGACGTTGAACGAAGCCCTTTGCAGCCCTGGCTGCTGCAGCACTGGCCTCTCCTCGTTTGGAGGGAAAGGACATCGGCTGCCAAATACTGAGTCAGTTAGAGGAGATGAGAGATGCCTTTCTTCGTTTTCATTTCTTTCCTTTTTTTTTTTTAGGGTAGCTGCTCCAAATGATTAAAGTGAGTCACAGAACTGGAGCAGACCGGACCGGGCTGCCCTTGTCCTAAAGTGACTCTTGTGTACACTGGAAGATGAAATTGCAACAGAGAGCAGAGGAGAGTGCGCAGTGCAGAAAGCATATCTGTTTTTCTGAAACCTGATATTCACAATATATGACTTTAAACATTGCAGAAAATAACAGAAAGTGAAAAACGGTAACCGTGAAGGTGCACAACAAATTCAAATGGAGCAGATAATGTGGGGAGAGCAGATGTGTGCTGCAGAGAAAGCAGAGGAATAGAGATCAAATGCATCGTAACTGTTTCCCAAATTCAGGCCATGTGGATGGGAAATCTGGAATGACATATGTCGAAGATAAAGCAAAGAAAATATTCATGCATGTGTATGTGTTAAGTGTGTGTCAGAGAGAGAGAGAGAGAGAGATAGAGAGAGAGAGAGAGTGAGTGCGCACACACTCATGTTGGAATGAGAGGCAGGAGGGGAGTAACTGCAAAGGTGTGGTCCGTCCCCTTGCTTCCTATTGGCTGATTCCTCTCAGCTGAAGCAGTTAGTCCGGCCCCCAGGACCGGACTTATGACTCAGTGCTGATTCATCGCTCAGAAGAGAGGAGAGGAGTGGAGGGAGAGAATGGGATGGAGATTAGCGCAAAGAGGGGGATACCGGTAGATAAAAGAGGGGGGGAACGCAGGGAAAAAGGGAAAAGGGGATGAAAACTGAATACTTTCTGAGAGAGATGGAGTAAGAGAGAGAGGGGGATAGCAAAAGTTTCCTTCCTATCCCCTTAAAAATCTGCAAAATCAAGAGAATGTCAAAATAAACCGAAGTTATATGAGAGATGTTTTTGAGGC
>OMLF01057439.1:0-22004 GCA_900302615.1 Holocentrus rufus | reverse complement strand
CTAGGGACCGACAGGGTAAAATAAGACAAGTGATGAAACAGCAATCCTCAACCCAGCCTCTTTCCTCTTTAAATGGAACAGAGTGGCCGGAGGAATTCTGGGGAGGCAGTTGCATAAAAAAAAGTACATTAAGGACGTCATTGCGCAATGACAAGAATCAGATCGGCTTGCCGATATGTCAGGCTGATATCCGCCTCTTTTTTTTGAACATCAGATATCATTGTGTCCATGTCTTCCCTCTTCGATATGAGTGACGTTCTTTTCTAATCTCTTTTTAAAAAGATTTTTAATGTCGTTTGACACTATCTCTCTCATCTTTTAATTTTCCATTTGCAATAGTCCCTTTGTTCATTTCATTCAAGAGCGATTTACTCTAGTAATGCTTTCTTTATGCTTTTGCATAGTACATTTCAGATTTAAAGATGCTGAATATTCGTGCAAAAATATTGGTAGCTTCAGTTCAAATATCAGAATCAGTATTGTTCTTACAAAAGCCGCATCGGTCGAAGGCTAGTGGTGACTTCATGTCCCGTCATTAGATATCATATTTTACATGCCACAAATATACATACCTCTTAAACTCTGCCACTCCCACAGCTGAGTTTGTCTATGTACAGTTGAGTTACATCCATTCTTGCTTTAACCTCTTAGATTGCTTTGTGGCCGAGCTTTGTTTAAACCCACAGAACTTTATTTGAAATTCTCGTGGAAGGTTTCCAAAGTTACCCAATATGTGCTGCTGAATTGGGAACAGGGAAATATGTCCAAAATAATGCACATAACATCTAGATATTTTGTATTTGATGTCATGGTGCAGCCATCAAACACTGGCGTCTTGGGTTTGAATATGTGTAAGTGTGATGCAGCTTCTGTCAAGTGTTGCAGTTGGCAGACACAGAACATATATGTGATATTATTGCACAATATGGATTAAAATATTTTGAAACTATTTCAGGGGACATTTTAGGGAAAATCTGAGTTCAAGGTGTTGAAGAGTTACACCTAAGCTTGCTTTAACCTCTCAGATACAGCGTTTCACCAAAATTTAATCATTTAGAGAAGGAGTTTAGAAATGCAATAGTTTTTAGACCCTTAAGGCCATAATGCACAGTTGTACCGTTAAAGTTAACACGCGGCCGTTAATGCAGACATATAATCAATGTAGCGCTTAACAAGGCACTCAATCTGCAAGCACAGGCCTCTGCCACAGATCATCAGATTCCAATGGCAGTCCTCTTCACAGTTTATAGGGGTCTTTTTTGGGGTTACAATGGAATTCCGCCACTGGAAAAAAAATTGGACGCAACTCTGGGTTATGGTGTAAATCCCCGGTGACATAACAGGAGAGCTAGGATGTCAGCGGTGTAGATAGCTGCATCTCCCCTTCCTCACCTCTTGGTCTCAGAATAGAGCAGAGCACCCAGCACTGCCCACCATGGTAAGGGAACGCAGTAATATGAGTTGCAGGGTATACTAAGGTGCTTTAAGTGTATATGTCTGGTACATTTTGCACATAGAAGCCATGTCGGTAATGTCAGGCTAACTTTGTTTTTCTCCTTGGGTGTATGTCATTTGTGAGGTGAGCAAAGCAGTTGCTGCTAAGAACTCAGGCCATCCGTCTTTTTGGCATGGTTATGCAAAGAAATACCTTCTCCCGTCCCTGCAGACTTGCCGTTCCATTGCCATCAAAGCCTCTGCAAAGTTTCCCAAACACATCTGCTGGTGAGGTGAGAGTTAAGATGGAAACTGTCAGAGGCAGGAGCGATGCGGAGGCACAGAGATGCTGCAGATCGCGAAGCGAGAGAAACACGGCAGGAGTGGGAGAGAGCCAGGGAGGCATCTGCCCAAATGCAATCTGCCATGTCAAAACTGAACTCTGGGTGACTTTTTCCTGGTGTCTTGGCTTTGACATGATTTTAAGGGAGGATAATCAAGCCTGACAAAGCCTGCTGTTTACCTCTGCTGGCAAGGCATACGGAGCAGAGCACAACTGACATGCTACCTACGCAACCCACAGCAATAGGCTTCCTAATCCTTAGGAGCCTGCATAACACAGATCATTATACTGCTAAGCTGCAAACAACAAATGTCGAAACTAACATCATTCTCCTCTGTGTGCTGAGCTCTGTGGGTCTGATCAATCTGAGAGCTGGATTACTACAGCACTACTACATCTTTATGGCTGGACTCACACAACATTTCATCATGTGGGTCACAAGTGAATTTATAGATCAGCTCTGTCAAAATGGACCGATCTATTCTGTACATACAGTATTTCACTTTGCTGTTCAACACCTGCTAGCTTTCACTGCCTTGACCTGAACACTCCCCTTTAACCACCTCTATTTTGGCTATTACAGATTCCCTGAAGGAGGAAAAAACAAGTTGCAAACTGTGCAGGGCTGCACTCAGCCTGAGTAACAGCAAGGTCTTGAACTCCTGGTGCTGTCTAATAGTTGCAGACAAGTTAGAGGAGTACAGTGTGTATGTGTAGAGTGGGGGCTGGAAGTGGAATGCTGACCATGCTGGGACTTTGGTATGGCAGGGATGGGAGTTCTGGCATGAGAACATAGCACAGTGTCACTCTGGCTATCAAGTTCCTCTCCATACCGCACAAAACACAACAGCCCATATGGCCCCACTGAGGTTATTTAAAAGGACTATGAATTAACGCCTTCAACATAAATTATGCTCAGTCCATGTATGAACCCCATTACCCCACAGCTAATGTTAGCCACAGTACATTTCCATTCTTTTTTGAAAACCAATCATTAGGTCTCCATGCACTACACAGCAGTCATGACACATCAGCAGGGTAAGGACAGACTCTGAAACCGGCAGCTGACTCTATAAGAAGACTGTGGCAACTGTCTTTTATGGAATGACCATCAAGCCCTCTAATGACTGGCCACTAATATGTGAGAGATATGTTTACCGCCTGCACCAGCTGTACAGCAGCTGCTGTTTACATGCATGTATATTCATATGCATTTTAACAGGTTTCCCAGTAAAAAAAAAGATGCATGCGTTGGAAGAGGTTTGGTTGAGAGAGAAGTGCAGGGTTTTCCCTCTGTATGTATGTTTCTTCTGTGATGCTGCTTCAGCATGAGAGCAGGCTACTGCACGTGGGGCCCTGTTCTGTGTCATGGTCAGCCATTCTCTATTTCAGCTGTCCAATGAGGTGCATTCAATGGAGGTAAACAATTTGTTCCTGGCAAGGTTGGTAAGAATCACTCCTTGTCTACTTGTCAGTTCTGAGGCCAGCCTTAATAATGAAAGAACAGCAGCTACAGCGCTCACGTGGAAGTGCTTCAAACTGGAATGAACCGGCCACTGGAAAAGATCATGAAGAAAAGTGCTTGAAAAAAGGGAACGGAACATTACCACCCCCCCTCCAACACATACACACACACAAACACACACGTATCACCCTCCCACCTCCTCCCCATCAGTGTATCTCTAGCTGTATCTCTGTTCCCTTCTTTGTTTCCAATGAGAAAAACAGAACAAGTCTGTGCTAGAGACAGATGGAGCCCTGGCTGCACTGCTGCAGTTTTAAATGGTGTGTTTTTTTTGTGTTGTTTGTTTGCAAGTGTGCATGTGCGTATGTGTGTGTGCATGCATCCATATGTGTGCTTGTGCAAATGTGTGCAAGGGATGATGAAAGGTAAAAGTTCATAATTGTTGAGGAAATAGTTTCTTCATACTGGACATAACATCCCTGCTAAAATTCCTCCAGACACAAAGCTCACATGAATGACTGAATAAAATCAGTAAAGATTGTGTTGAGTAACAACTCCAATCTGGTCAGTGCAGTTCATGTTCTCATAAAAACACTGGGGAACATAATTATTGAGACTTACAGGGGCAAACATGCTTGTTAATCATAACCTAACGGTAGTCTGATTCTGTCAATTATTCAAGCTGTCGAGGGCAGACTGCCACTGTAGGGGTCACGCTGTTTGACTTGGCTGTGTCTACTGCTTGGCCTTTAACTGCCAAACTAATGAATCACTGTTATCAACATTTGCACCCAAGGACAACAACTTTTATAGGATCGAATTAGCATGAAATTACTCAGTATTGTGATTTTATAATGCCAGCCAAACAATGAGACTTAATTTGTTCCTGGAACTTGGCACGCACTTCACCTCAGTGCATCATAATTCCCTGGCATTTACAAAACAGCAATTACGAAAACTGAATTTCTTCGGTTTCAGTACCCCAATGTGGAAAACACTGTATCATTTTAATCAACAATTAATAAGTTTCTAAACCATATATCACTATCCGCCCATCCCTTCAGTGGCTTCATTGTTTCCAGGAATGCGTGGGCTTGCACCATCACCACGCCGCAGCGCAGAGATGTGTGTGTGCAGTTCTATTATGTCACAGTGATGATGTGGCACTGGCAGGCAGGCATGCAGGGGCCTCAGTCCAGCCCCTCTCCATCCAACGTGAACGTGCCTGGTCACAGCAAGCTGCCGAGAACCGCTGGATCACAGGGGGCTTCTGGGTAGTGGGATTAGCCAGTGAGAGGAAACAGCTGAGGCCTGTGTAGTGTCAGCACTTGCTAATCAACACTCTCTCCCCACACACACATACACACATACACACATACATGCACACTGCCCTGACCTATGCTCCCCTCAATAATCCCCTCCTCCTTTATTTAGCCCCCAGGGGTCATACACCCACAAAGACCGAGGCCCACAAATGTCAAAGAGAGCAGGGGGACTGAGCAGAGGACGGAACGGGACAAAGGGATACTGAAGTGCTTGGTCAAAGCTACGTGGGATGCTGAGTCATCACTGATGTCAGCCAAAGAGATAACTTGTCAAAATTCCAAGTAATGCTGATTTGCTGTGATGATTTTAGTGACAGTGCCATGAAGCGTTGGGTCCATTTAATATGTTTGGGTCAGCAGAAAACAGTTTTTTCTTCTCGTACAATTATTGCGCTCAGCAGTCAGACAAGAGGAAAAAGACAGGTTTATGTGACACGGAAGTTTAGATGTCAAAACCTGCCAGGTTCAATTGTCCGAGGGTTATGACTTTGATATGTTTCAGAGATCATTCTGTGCATTCCATTTCAGGTTGACCTATGAGCATGCAAATATGCTTATTCAATTTTGAATAATCTGATTTGCTGAGCTCCTCCAGGCGTCCGTGCTCATATTTTCCAACAAATCAATTATTATAAAACCGGGCTGACGTAATAGAAAAATCCATTTTTCTGTGAGTGAAATTGATTGATTGGCTGTGTCACAGCCGGTTGAACATCATAAATGGGTCGTGTGCGTACGAATTTAC
Organism: Holocentrus rufus; assembly: GCA_900302615.1. Lineage (NCBI taxonomy): Eukaryota > Metazoa > Chordata > Actinopteri > Holocentriformes > Holocentridae > Holocentrus > Holocentrus rufus. The sequence continues at coordinate 16,692 of OMLF01057439.1, read as the reverse complement.
CAGACTGAGCGCAGCCTGGTTTTAACAATGGAAAGTTGGAACCTGTGCAAGTCAAATATTTTACTTCAACCTGGAACAAACCAAATCAAAGTGATTCACTTATGGACTGGCAGTATGAATCAAAATCCTGTAATCCTGTAACAATAAAGTAACACTGAAGCACTTCTGGCTGAATTGCATGACACATTTAGGCAAATAAGGCCTGAAAATCACTGTGAAAGGAACATTGTACTTAATGCATGAAGGAAAAGAACCTGACCTCAACAACAGCTATCCTTTGGTGCATGAACATGACGTATTGGAGCTTAATAGAGATTAAAGGCTAAGCTATAAAAACATGGTTAGGGACACTGTTTGATGCTGAAACCACATTTAAGTCTCTTACTGATCCTCCCCCAATATAAGTTTGCAACTGCACGTCCCTTCTTGTGCATGCATGATTCAGCACGGATCAATAAATCATGTGTTTTGCTGTATGTCGACCTGTGGCAGTGGCCGGCTTGCCTTGTAACCATCCACCCGTGTCAGGTTTCTTTCAGTGGTTGTTCCTAGAGAGGGCTGCTCGCTCACATTTCTGTTTGTCTGAGGCACTGATGTGGTTGGTTATTAACTTAGTCTGTATTAAAACTGACACATACTTTATGCTTGTTGATGTTTACACAATGATATACAAATGAACTTTGCTCTTTACCTGTGTAATGATCATTTGATAAGGAGAGGATTAATTATTGAAAGAGGTGTCTCTTAGGATGGAAGATGCATGCATGTGCACATCTGTAAATAAAAACAGATGCAACCACAACAAAATAAATCAAAGAATCATCAAATCAAAATAATCGTTCCCATTTTTTTAAAAGAATAAAACACTGAATTGTATGTAGAATCAGTTTTATCTGAAATGTGTAAGTCTCATTGGGTTTCGGTGGCAGGTAAATAGTGCCAAAGTCACTCTGCAAATACAAAACAAGTTGTTTTTCAGTGAGGTTGTGACATTTTCATATCCTGCCAAGAGGCTAAATACGATGTCAAATGCTACCTCTAAATACTAGGTCAATAATACCAAATATGTTTATCACAAAAACTTACGATTCTGTTTGAAATACATGATACTCTAATTCACTGGCAGCCAAAAGAGAAGCACTCAGGGTTGCATAAAGGGTGTTTAAGCAAAGACAGAAATGTAGTGTTTCTCTCTGGTCTGGCCGCTCCATCTCTGACCTGAGCAATCCCCAGAGTTAACCCTTAACCTTTACCAAAGGAATGACCCCGGCAGACTCCCTGAGGAGGGGGAGTTGGTTGAGTAAATTCAGTCCTTGTCTGTGGCGTCTGCATGTCCAGCACCTTAGATATCACTGGAGTCTGCCCGGTAGTCTCAGCCTAGCTGTGACCTTTGACCCCGCACAGTTAACCCAATGAGAATACCCCCACACTATGTCCAGAAATAGACAGCGTATGTCTGTACTGGTGACTTTTTTAAATAAACATAGTGGCGTTGTATGACTGAGCTCAGGTGCCCGGGGAACCTTTGGTCAGTAAAGACCTGTGTGAGCATGTGTAAGCAGAATAAAAACAAGCATGAACCTTGTTTCTCCTCTGCCACATGTCTGACTTTTAAGGACAAAAATTCATTCTGTGAAAGTGTAAATTGACACACACTCTTAACATTGAGATGAACTTCAAATGTAATTGGTGCATTAGTTACTGGATTGGCTATCTATCCCCATTTAAGATAAAAGTAGGACTCTTAGGTATCATTCAGTGTAAGCCCTTAGGGGCCCATTATCATGCAATTGACTGCAGCAAAGCTAAGTGCATGTTTTATCACGGCCTCTAGGGGCGCTGTTGTACTAGTTTTTAGAAGGGGATAGGGTTGCAGCTTTGTGGCAAGTTTGCTTTTAAACTAAAGCTGCCATGAGCCCAATAAAACAGATTTGTATGAGGTTAAAGCAGTGGAGCCACAATTCAAAATGAGTGTTTGTTTCTCATGACTGTATTGTTGTAATTCTTTTAAAAGACTTCATTGTTTTACAGTGCTTGTACAAACAGAATAAATGTTAGACTATGGGTATGTGTTTATGCATTTAACTACAAGCATTTATAAATGAAGGCATGTATGTGTGCACTAGTATGTGTATGTTTGATCTTATGCACATAAGAAGCAAATTACATCACAGTCCACGGTAATTTAGAACAAAAGTTTATTCAAATTAAAAGGAAGAACTAGACAAAAGGTTAAATCATTCAGAACATATATTCATAGAATATCTATACATCGTCATGATCAACAAAACTAAAGACAAAAAAAATAAAGAAAAGAAAAATAAACAGGACATACAAATGGAGAGTGACGAAAATTCAATGAGTGATATTGCACTTTGTTTCTATAATGTTTCAGATCCCCTCTCCCATTTCATGTTTTTTTTTCTGAACATTTCAGTTCCTGGCTTTACCAAGTCAGGAGTTTAGCTTAGCTTTGACACTGGACTACTGAGGCCCAAGCAAATGGACTATGGAATTGACTGACCTGAAACAAATTTGTGAGCTTATTCATTATAGTTTAGCTTGATGCAAATTCCCTAAGATAAAGTCCAAACAAAGAATTACGAACACATACAAAGGTTAGAGTAAGCGGTTTGTCTACTACCTCTTGGTAACTAAGTGGTTCTCAGTGGGGGAAGGGTGCTGATCAACAGCTGCTATCCCTCAGGCCTGAGCGTGATCAGAGAGGCCAGCGAGACCAACTCAACAATGACACTTATTTGACTAGGAAGAAAACTATATAAATGCCCCAAATTACATGGAAAAAAATAATCAACCCTCATCAGCTTAAGGAAAAAAACAAATCAAAGAGGCCTGTCCAGGGATCGTCGTTTCTTTAGAACTCGCTTTTAAAAAGGACTTTTTTTCCTTTTCCCTTTTTGTCCCTTTGAATAAACATGGAAAGGTCTCAAGCAGACAGACATACAAATAAAATAAAAGCAGAACGAGAGAAAGGTTGTAATTAATGGAGACACTGAAAAATGAAAAGAATCATGATCAGGTCTTTTCTGTGTCAAGGCCACTAAGATAAGATCACTTTAATAATCTGCAGTTCGTCGATTACTGTCAGAAGCTGTATATTTAGTTGCCAGCTGGATCTTGATAAGAGCGTGCACACACACACACACACACATACACACACACACAAAACACATACAAACTTGTGTCAGCTACGTTAAAAATGTAAACGTTCAAAAAAAAAGAAAAGAAAAAGTCACTAATCTTAAAAAGATTAAATAATGCATTCATGTCCTACACAACACTGCTTGACTGAAAATTACCTATAGTAATAACATGGTTACTACCAATTGTATTCTCCCAGACCTTCACCATTGAATGCTTTTTTTCTTATTTTCTTATCAAAAAAGTGCTACTCATCGTTTTTCTTGTGCTGAACCTCTGTTCCAGATGGCCTATTGTGTTGAATGAGTTAGAAAACCAATGTATTACTCATGTCAACCTATCACTACTTGTTCTGGCCAGTCTGAACAGAAGTTTAGCAACATTCCCAGCAATGCGCTTGTGCTGGGTTTGCTCCTTTACCACAGAAGCACAGTCATACCATTTCATCTCATTTCTGTATTTTTTTTTTTTATCTAGCATTCTGGCTTCACTGGTCTGGTAAATTTTACTCTTGGTTGGATGAATTGGGCAAGTGCAGCAGGACAAAAAGGGAATGTGATTCGTCTCAGAAAGCTGCCTTGCTTCTCTGCGTATGCCTATTCTCTCTTGTTTTGGTAGTTTATAAAAAAAATCATTTGAAACAGTGCAATTCAAAAGAAAACTAAAACATTTTTTTCTCTTTTTTCCAACCATTTGGCAAGTGAGAAGACCACCTGAGACAGTGCTTTTTTTAGGCAGTTATGTAAGCCTGGGATGCCCTGAGATAAGGAGTAGAGATGGCTGCAGGCCAGTAAAATGAGGGAGGTCCCTCAAAAACACACCACCTTTTTTGTCAATCGGACATATGGACTTTTCTCTCTTCAGCTACGATTTGAGTGGCGAATGCAGGTCTGCAACCCTCCTAGTCCAAATCCAGAGTAACATCAACACAAACCAAAAAAAAAAAAAAAAAAAAGAAAAAAAAAGATTGGCTGGAAGGCAATCTATGTTTGGACCTAAATACAAAGACAGACAGAATAGCAGAACTAAACACGAGAGGGAAGCCACACTTGGATCCGAGCTGGGGAGGCAACATATTAAAGAGCTTCCAGGTGGAAATAGTGTGCTGCAGTTGTAAAAGTCCAGTCTAGTTATTAAAAGTCATTGAGGAAATGTCATAAGGAGAAAAAAAAGAAACAGCTTAAACAAACTCAGTGCATTGTTCTTGTCCTTTTCAGTCTGTTTTTTTTCCAAATCAAATCCTGTTCTCTGCGTTGCTCAAAGTTGTGCGAATAAAAGAGTCTAATAAGGAGTTAAGCCTGCAGTCTCATATTCTTAGTCCAGCACATTACAAGGCTGAAACCAAACTATTAGTGATATTTTTTTTTTCAATTCTCATCAAATGGAGCCACACAACTCAAGTAAAGAATAAAATGTGCAAAACAAAATCCCAAATGAGGCAGGAGGAGGCTAGTCTTTGCTCCGTTGTTGACTGCTGCTGCTGCTGATCGCTTTCATTCATACAGACTATGGTGGTTATAACGTTGTGGTTGTTGTCGTTTTTGTCTCTCTCTTCGTCCCATTTTCTTTATTCGATTCTGCTCAAGTCTGGACATGATTAGTCCTGCCCTTCGTGTGAGGGGCCATGTCCGTTATGTGCCATGGGTACAGAAGAATCAGGGGTTAAAGAAGAGCTTGGCAGACCGGGCCCTGGTGACTCTTCATTGTCATCGTCAATACCGTCACCAGGGCCGTCTCCACTACTGGGGGCTTTTCTTACAGAATGAATGTGTGTTCATCTGCACATGTGTACTCCCTCCCCCACCCCGGCAGGCTGACACAGGAGGGAAGTGATACCCCAATCTAGTGACTTCCTGTTTCTCTCGCCGTGGGGGGAAATGGGAGGAATTTTTGTCCAACCCAACTCATCGTGGTCATTTGTCCAAGTCTTTTGTTTGTTGGTTGGTTAGTTACTTTGTTTGTTTGTTTTCTCTCGACGTCGACAGTGTAGTGCGAACGCTGTTGCCGGAGAAAACGAAACAAAGCTGAGCCTTGCGGGCAGGTTCTTCGAAGTTCCCCAAGTCGGTTGGGGGAATGTCGGGGTCACCCCTCAGCGTGATGGACAGGTGTCAAGCCTGCGCTCCTCTGTACGGCTGGCGTGATCTGGGTTTGGATCAATCTGAAGGGGAGGAAGAATAAGAGAGGAAGCTTTAGTTATGGAAATACGTTGCCCTTTTAATTTTTTATCTATTAGAGAGATAAAAGATGTAATCGCCTAATAATTCTTTTGATAAATGCCCAAAAACCTTTTGACAAATTCAAACAACAGTGTAGATCAATAGTTAAAGATTGCATTGATTTGGTGTGTACCTCAGAGTACAGAGGAGGGGGCTGGAAGCGGAACTCATGGATGTAAGCGAAGAGAGGACCGTCTAGGTCTTCTCGGGCTGGTGGGACGTCCAGACTGCTCTGCCTCTGCTCTTCAGTCACAATTTCTGCATAGCTTGGAGGAGCTGAGGAGGAAGAGCCAGCCGCTGGTTAGCATTCTCAAGACGCACCCTTAGTATGAACTGCATCACTGCTATGAGATCCCTGTGAGGGCACGTGCTTGTTAACCTACCTTCAGGTCTCTCAGGCAGAGCCATGCCCAGCCAGCTCATGCTGCACTGGCTGCTGACGCTGGAGGTGCGCGAGCCGAAGGGGTGAAGCGGGATGGTGCCGATGACCAGGGGCAGGTTGAGGGACAGGTTTATTGCCCCGGGGATGTCGACGTATACCTGAGGAGACATGAGGAAACCACGTGAGGTTAGATTATGCATGCTATTCTGTGGCTCCTAAAAGTTATAAGCTGACTAAATGTGTTGTGGTGCGCGCTTAATTTCAATCAGACTCATTCATCATCCTTGACGCTTTGAGACCAACACCCTCCCTTCACAAGTGGGTCATCAAAGATTTTGAAATTTCTAGAGCTTACAGTGTGACCATGCTAGTCGGAGCAATATGGGTTGTGCTGTAGTTCTACAAAATGTGGGTCAGTCACATGAGGTCAGGCACTTATGCAAACTAGAGCCCTGGCCTGGTGGCTGTCGGTCTGAAATGACCAGTTCACAGGGTAAAGAGGTCATTAGCACCTTTGAGGCAGGTGTTGCTGCAGATATTCTGGGCTAATGCTCTTAGCGGTGCATGGAGATAACACCTGGTGCAGTCCCAGGCACAGATTTGGCAAGGTTGGCTGAGTCAGACAGGTCCTTTACCAGGAGAGACGTGAGCTTACTAAGAACACTGCTTCCGCAATGATAATGATGGGGTGATAGGGGCACTAAGGGTGGGGGGAAACTACGTCTATCATCATGAAGGTGTAAACCAGGCAAAGAGCATTTTTGCTGATCTGTGTCAATGACTGCTGATATGTGGCAAGTGGAATAGAAAGACTAAGGGATAAATCATAGCCCTAGTATTCAGTTCCAGTGAAAAATACAATATTTAAGTGAAACTGCTGTGTCATACCACTCACCATGAGAGAGTACTCCACTCGGATGATGCTGCAGTCCAGGATGGAGGGGGAGACAGGTGGGATCTTCAGCATCTTGCCGCTCCAGGTCTCTGTCTTGCCCGAGGACAGGGACTCTCCCCGCAGGTTGGCCACCAGCTGCTTGACCTCCTTCATCTTCCCTTTGGCATAGAAGGTCTGGGTCTGGTAGATGGCTGCCTTTGGCACCACCATGCGGGATGAGCAGTTTTCGATCTCGGCAAAGATCTGGATTGACTCTCCTGCAGGGGTGGAATGGGAAGAGGAGGGGTTATTTGAAGTCACTCCACTGCCATTTAGACTTATCTGTGGACATTAAGCAGCTTTCAGTTTGTAATGTGAGTGCTTAATTAGTAATCAATGCAGTTATCTACAGTGTGTGATAACTCCATTAACTGGCTAAATGATGACTGGTGTTACAAAGACATCAGTTCCATTACTAATCAATTACATGTTATTAAACAGACTTTATTCTCACCTGGGGTATATCCCTTCCTTTCAATTTTGGCACTTAGGGAAATAGGACCTGAGGTGCAGAACCAACAGCAAAGCGTCTTGTCTTTCGTGCCTGCCTGTGGTGACTGGAGGAGAAAAAAAAAAGACATTAGCATCTGAAGAATTTCCCTAACCACCCCCACTCTACTGAATATCAGTATAAAAAGCCCTGGGGTTGATGAAACACACAGACGGGCTGTGCAACTGTCACGCATCACGCCCATCAGTCAAAACTACCACAAACTAACTTTTTTCATGAGAACACCCTAAGGATAAAGACATCATTGAGCTAATGCGAAAACAAAGTAGCTGTCACGCAATATTACACTATCTCAGTCATCTTCAAACTGTCATTTAGCGTTATTACAGCTAAATATTAATTTACGCAATGTTTCAAGGGCATAACAAAAACTAACGACATATTTCCGTCGTTGTGAGTCAGATTAAACTAACTATACCCAGATGTAACACATTTGGAAACAAGCAGTAAACGATTAAAATGGCTAATTCTTTCCAAAGTTGCCCCATAATTAAGAAGCTGATTCCTAGGATGACTCATACTCCAGCCTTAGGTTATATATTCTTGCTTGGCAGATGCCCGAGCCAACAGAAAGACAAATATTAATAAGGGGAAACTGGGAATGCTTCAAAAGAACTCACCAGCAGTAATGGAGTGTTGATGTCAATGTGCTCGAAGACGGTGAATTCCTTCTTGGTCTTCATGGGTAGGAGCCATGGCCTGTGGAGTTCTGCCTTTACCCAATAACGCACACTGCCATGCTTCCCTTCAAAAGAGGTAGCCAGAGGTCTACAGGGAGGAAGACGTAAATGGAAAGAAAGAGGGAGAGGGAGCAAAACCAGGTCAAAACTTGGGCATCACGAGGGGGAAACACAGATATCACAAATATCCATGTCCGTAGTTCATATATCAGAAAGAAAGACTAACACTGTTATTTCGTCCCTGATATGACTCAAGGGTTGTGCCGAGATACTCACGTCTGTGGAAGCTCGAGGCTGAATGCATACTCATGTCTTCCTGAATGGATAGTGGTGAGTCCTTCCTCCGAGTTGTCATCGTCTGAAAGAGAAGGAGGACAATATTCCAAACACATGTATACCATACCTGGGTAAAATGCTCTACGAAGGCATCTGTAAGTCATACCAAAAAACACAGGGCGGGGGAGACAAGAGAGAATAAATGGATTTTACCAACATATTTCTATGGAAAATTTAAAAGTACTGAAAATTATGCATAAGACCAATATTAGATCACACCAGACCAGCGATCCCAAAATAAAACCCTTGCAGAAGTATCTACGCATAACTTTCTGCTTTATATAAGAACAAAGAATTAGGCTACAGACTTCACAGAATGGGACCTATTTTGCAATAAGGAGAAAAACAATGAATGCTGCAAATCCACAAACTGAGCTAGGGTAAACCCGGATTGTGAATAGGGTAAGAATAATCTATAGATAAATGTGTGTCTAATTCGTAAAGGGAACAGGTTGTATTTTACTTCCCGAGGAAAACGTTTTTTCTTTCTTGTTTTTCTTGGGAGGGGGCACTTGCGCATCATGAAAATAAACGTTAAATTTTATATATGCAAAATTAATGTAATTTAAATTTATAACATCGTAATATCGAGGGAGCGTATTGAGAGACTGGGTCGACAGCCCCGGTCTGCTTCTGCCAGCTCAGCACTCCCTCCCCTTAGCAGCCTTGTGGTAAACAAGTGCGGAGCTGTCAGTCAAACGGCAGACTCCAGCAGGAGGAGACCGGCCTAAACCGGTGCGAGCAGCTTCCCGGAGCCGGTCTCCTCTCATTACGTATTCACTGTGCGCCACTTCAGTTACTAGCTGCTCGCTCTATCCATCTACTTTATACTGCATCGCTTTAGAGCGGCGTAATGGAAACGGCAGATTTCAACACTCTGACAAATACAGAGATGAAAACTGCAGTGGTCGAGGAAAATGGCGTAGAATAAGCACCGTTTGCAATGTTGGCAGTTGTGCTTGTTTTTATTCCCTATTGCAATATATGTAGCCAGTAAATGTGTTTAGTTAAACGGAAAACGTTGCATGAATGTATTCGCATCAGCCCAGTGGATTGCAACATTTTATGCTACGTTTTGCAACATTTCAAAAGTTTGCTTCAAAATCGAAAGACAGTCGGATGGAGCAGTTGACTGAAGGTAGCCAGCACAGCTGCAACATTCAAGTCGTGTTCAGCAGGAACCAGAGACAAATTGCCCACTCATCGATACACGTGAGATGATTTTTCAGACTGAGATACGCCACAAGTAATAAGGACACACGCATGCACACAATTAATGCATTTTCCAGTGCGGAAGCAGACCTATGTGCTATGAACAATCAATAACAGATCAATCTCTGACATTCTGTTTATGCAGTTATCACAAAATGGTCTTGTTTTTCTACGCAGCATTTGCTGCAGCACCCTTGCTCAGTGGAAATACAGTAGAAACTGAGAGCACTGCAGCTGTATATACGAAACTGATAAACGTGCTTCCTGTCAAGTTTTTTTAATGACATGCAAGGTAGTTGTCCTAATGAGCTTTAGGCACACTTGTGTTTTGCGTTATTTTTCCTAATTAAAAAGTTGCAGATCTTTCTGTCACTCTCTGTAAGAACATGATGTCATTGACTACACATGAGCACCTCAGCCAATGGGAGCAGAGGGAGGGCGGTGCTTTTCCCTTTGCTCCGCCCTCCCGCGGTCCAGTTTTCTGAACAGGATTGAACCGCTTTGAACAATGGGTGGAAACTTAAGAAAAGCTACAAAGAAACACCCTATGTGATGTGGTTCTATCATGAAAAAATCGCACAGATCTTCGACTACATCATTACAAACTGCTAGTTAATCACACAGAAGCTCGAAAATGACTACAATTTAAGTTTTCCATTAAATTACATGAAGTGATTATGTCTGTGCTATGGCTGTCATTCATTCAGCTGGCTTGACACAAACAAGTGAGGATGGACCTTTAAATAGCCAATGTCACAATCCACTTTCAGACATTACCACACATAATGCAAGGCTGATGTAGAAGTTCTGCAACTCTAATTTTTGTCTGCTATTTGCTTTCACTACTACAGGCTGTCAAGACAACAGCATCCTCCAATGAACCTGACCCACACAGCCAGTACAAAGAGCATCTCAGTTAAACCAATTTCTTTAACGAAAATCACATTCTCTTACCTCTCTCATGTCCAATTAAGATGTCTCTGTGATTTAGATATTCCACTTCCTCTGTGTAGTTTTGCGTGTAGGCAGTGTTGGATCCAGCATTTCTCGATTCAGTCCAACGAACTTTTGCAAATCCTTTTGCGTGGATTTTGAGAGATTTCACACGGATTTCTCCTGTGACTTCGATGATCACCCTCCCTGAGACGGAGTCCCCGCTTGAGAAAACGGGGACATTGCTGTCATTGAGACAGTCGTAGCTTACTGTGAAGCTCTTTACCTTTCCTAGCACCATGGTGGAAAGAAATAGGCTACACAGACCTAGAAATAAAATAAAAAAAAGTCTATGAAAAATAATCTCATAAGAAAAAAAGAATGCAGTATTCAGACACTGATCAGTATCTCTGCCCTGCAAAAAGCAGTAGGCACGATCAGTGGTTTCTTTGCGAGCAGTTCATTGAGATGTGTGAAGGCTGAATAACAGCAATGGATGCTGTTATCGTCCGCCTCTCTGCGCGTTGGTCTCCGGTCAAAGACAAGGAAACTCCTGAAGCTCAGCTCACTTTAAGCGACGGGCTGTGTGAAAAACAACCTAGGGCGCATGCGCAGGACTTCACTGCCCCCTCCTTCCGCCCTCTGGAACAAGGCAGAGGGAGAAGTGTGGCACCAAGCCAGATGACAAGTTCGGTCAAACAGCTGATACACTGCAGAAAATGTTCTTAAGAAGTCACTTAGTATAGCATTGAATATGAATAATAAATCATTTTAAAAAAGTGAAAAAGAAAACGTACAGTATGTGAGATGGGATTTCTTTCCACTGAATATTTTCAACTTTTTTTCAGCATTTTGAAATCATACGGATAGCCTAATGTAATCATGATTTTCGAGAAATCTTGAAGCTTTCTGGTTTGCATTGGAAACATTTGAAATAACCCTAGCCGATAAGACTCACTACACTGAAGGGCTTCGTTTTTGCAGTGTGGTTTTGCAGGGAGATACGACGCACAATCTGGTGTAGCCCTCTTAGATAAAACCTCAAGCAGCGATTGACAGCGATAATAGGATAGTTAATAGGACAGTAGGTCACCCCAGAACCTTTATATAGACTATAGGATATTAGCCTTTAAGAGAGCTAGGATGGTATATGGCTTAACAGTGGCTCTACAGTGTTTGTAACATATAGTCTCAGACCCAAGTACCAAAGCTCACTGCAGATTCTACAAAAGCGTGCAATGAACAGAAAACAGCAGACATGCTTATCCTGTTTGCATCATGCAGGATAAGCTATGGAGCATTGCTTGTGGCTATGTGCTAAGCGATTTAGATGGTAAGGTGGCGTAGACTTATTAGCCATATTAACGTAGCCTGTCACCCGTGTCTTTTCTTGTCAAGTTAAAAATGATCCAACATGCAACACAGACAAGGAGACTGGGGGTTGGGGCTTCTCATTGTGTGGAGCTCACGGTTTAGAGCAAAACAAGTCTGAGGCTCAAAACGCCACCTCGTGGATGTCAAGGCTGTTGAATCAGTAATCACCTGTTGAGCTACAGGGCAGACTCCTTATATTCACTGCTGAATGCCTAAATCATATTAGAAACAGACCTATGATAACCAGGGTGGTCATTTTAAGCAAAACCCTCTATATTTTGTAATTCAGTTATTTTGCAAGGTGTCTGCTATTGTATGACATCAATTGAATATAGTACCATTTTAAGACGCAGGACAAGAAATAGTGTTTTAATGTGATTATGGGGATGTCTGTGTTGTGATTAGGTCCTCTTTCTAAGCCTAAAAGTTAAAAGTTGCACGTTCCCTTCTTAGGCCAACCAACATCAATGACTTGTGAGAAAAGGACTTCAGAAAATGCCAAAAGATAACCTCAAAACCAAATTCAAAATCTCACGTATGATTTACACATCACATTTCTTACATCCTTCAATCATAGGCACATTTACAAGACTTCATTGATTTTAGTCGTAGACCCGAGATTGACCACCAGGCCTCTGTTATTATAATAGACAGATAGGTGACTGTTCAACAGGAGCATGTAGATGTTTTTAAAGTATAATGCTTCCCTCTAGAGTCTACTTTAGGTCATTACATCAAGAGAAAGCGAGCGATTGAATAAACTCATTAAATAATGAAGCTGTTTTGCTAAAATAAAAGTATTTTGCTGCAGGAAAATTAAGACATTCTTATTCTTATTCTTATTCGTCTCTTGAGATCACTATTTATTTATTTATTTAGTTTTACAGATTTTTTTTTTTTAAATCAACTTCAGTCGTAATAGTTGTACATATTTGTGGCCATATTGGCCTTGTTTTGCATTTGAACAAAATATAACTACCTAATATCAACTAGCCTATTTGATCGACCATATTATCTAGTTATTGCGATTAAAATAGTAATGCAAGTCAGCCCCGTATGTTTATGCTTTATCATAATTGGTGACGAATTTTTATTTGATTTTATTTGATTTTGTTATTTTTTGGACCTGTATATGTTTCCTGGGAAAGGAAGAGGGGACGAGTGGCGGGGAAATTTAAGCTTCTGTTTTGTTTTATACTTTTCCATTTTTTCCCCTAATTTTATGTATTTATTTATGTGAATACAACTAGTGTATCATACATAAAAAGTAGAAAAATCTTATTTTGAAAGCGGAACCCGGAATGTTTAGATCCATCCCACTCCTTCTCGCCATCAGAAAAGTTTAGCGATGCAGTATGAGAAACCCTGCACTCGTGACTGTTGAGAATTGCATGAGGAACAAATTTTACAATCACAAATCACCAAATCTGTTGGAGGTGATTAGCTGTCATGCGTTTAATATGTGCTCTGATTATTTTGTTTCACATTTATGGTGAAGGTATTTGCCAAAATGGTACCAGACCCAACATTGTCATGGTTATGTCTGACGCATTTGTAAGTACCACTTTTGAACTAATTCACAACATTGCTTTACAGCGATAAAAGTTGCTGCTATAATATCAGTGTTTTCTGAGATAGAACAGTAGGAATTGATATGCAGTTTATTGCAATGCTAATTATTATCTTGAGATGATTTTTTGATTATTCTATCTTTGATAGACTGTGCAGAAGCCCAGTGGCTTCAGCTTTTAACATCAGTGTTCCTGTTTTTGGAGGATGGGCGGTTGAGTTTTGATCCTGGCAGCAGAGTTGTGCAGCTGCCATACGTTAACTACCTCAGACAGCTTGGTACCAACTTCCTCAATGCCTACACCAACTCACCCATCTGCTGCCCTTCAAGATCAGGTAACAGACCACACTTCCCACTAAAACGAAGAGCTTTCCCTCTAAATTAAACTTCACCTCAGTCAAAGTGCAAATTTCTACATTAAAGAAAACTCTGCTATTTTATTTGACTCACAATAATATAAAAGCAATATACACTGTTCTTTCATAATACACAACATGGACTCATGATGTTTAAATCTTTGTTCTTAGCAATGTGGAGTGGCCAGTTTGTTCACCTGACTCAGTCGTGGAACAACTACAAGTGCCTAGATGCCAATGCCACAACATGGATGGACTTGCTGGAGCAGAGTGGGTATCAAACCCATAGGTTGGGCAAGCTGGACTACACCTCAGGGAGTCACTCTGTCAGGTCAGCAGATATTGTCAGGGATCTGGACGAGAAACCAGAGAGACTGTAATGTAGAACCTGCATGCTCAAATTTGGTTTTACATAAGAAAACCACATTTTTTCTGAATATTGTTCTATGCTATTCACTGAACCAAGGCAAATGGTTGTGTTGTCAGCCATCAGTTGTCAGTTATTAGTATAGACTGTGTGATGTGAACCTGTTTCCAGAATAATGTGTCATACTCACAGTTTCCACTTCTTTTTAATGCCTATCATCACGTGGCTCTTTCCAGTTCTTGTTTTTTGTATTTGGGTGTCAGTGTACGGTGTGTATATTTTTGCATGTCGCGGGCATTAATGCTTGTGTGTACAACTCTCACAGCAATCGAGTGGAGGCCTGGACACGAGACGTTCAGTTCCTCCTGCGTCAGGAGGGTCGGCCCGTGACGCAGCTTGTTGGGAACGAGTCTCATTCAAGGATCATGACAAAAGACTGGGAAAACACAGACAAGGCCTCCCAGTGGATTCGCCAAACAGCTGCATCTCAGCACCAGCCCTTCGCTCTCTACCTGGGCCTCAATTTGCCACATACCTACAGAACCGACTCTCTGGGGCCAACAGCAGGAGGATCCACTTTTCGTACCTCCCCATACTGGCTCAAAAAGGCATTTTCTTTCTTCATCTGTCTCTAGAACACATTCTCTCTGCTATTGCTCAGTTACAATATGTACAAATGAATCTACAATCCTTATACTTTCTTTTCAGGTATCTTCTGATCTCATCTCTATTCCTAAATGGCTGCCCATGCCTGCCATGCACCCTGTGGACTACTACTCCACATTCACCAAGAACTGCAGTGGTGACTTCACTGAGGAGGAGGTCAGAAGTATACGGGCCTTCTATTATGCCATGTGTGCTGAAGCAGATGCCATGCTGGGTAAGTTCACTAGTGTTATTCGCCAGATTTTGGTCATTGCTTTATCCTGCCACTTTGCAAATCCAGCAGCTCTGTATGCATACATGCAGTAAAATGTCAAAGAATCAGTAATCACTGAATTCATACTGTAGCCGCTTCATTAGCCCCTCTCTCTCTTCCCAACCCAATTTCTCTTGGTCACTTTTTATCTTTCCCTCTGCCTGTGTCCCCTTCTTACTGTCTTTTACCAGGTCAGGTGATCTCAGCTCTGAGAGAAACCGGCCTGCTAAACAACACTGTTGTGATCTTCACGGCTGACCATGGAGACCTGGCAATGGAACACCGGCAGTTCTATAAGATGTCCATGTTTGAGGGCAGCTCCCATGTTCCCCTGCTCATCATGGGACCTGGGTTCATGTCTGGCCTGCAGGTTGACCAGCCTGTGTCCCTAGTTGACCTCTATCCCACTCTACTGGGTAAGCCAGGACAAAGACAAAAATTGGATAAAAACTGGTTTAAAAATTTTGTTAATGGATTCAGATGTTTGTCTATGGACAGAATAACAGTATTCAGGATGAATAATGTAAGAGTGGAGAGGTCTTGACTGCCCTCTTACAATCTGTGAAACCAAAGGAACTTTTTTTCTTCATGTACCACATCTGTCAATTTTGTAGAGATTGCTGGCATCTCTGCACCAGCTGGTATCAGTGGCCATTCGCTTCTCCCCCTGCCATCCAAGTCCAGTGCTTATTCCCAGAAGCTGCGCCCAGACTGGGTTCTGAGTGAATATCACGGCTGTAATGCCAATGCCTCCACATACATGCTGAGAACTGGCCAGTGGAAGTACATTGCCTATGCAGATGGACTGAGTATCCCTCCACAGCTTTTTGGTGAGTTCCCATCTTCTCCTCACAGACTATTGGACTATTACACTATAAACTGAAGTTTTTCTATCATTAAAAGTTGTCATTTTGCCCTGCGATCCCTTAAAAACTTTTGTAATTATTAAATTTTGTGTAATCATTAGTTCTGTATAAGTAGGTATGACTTCGCTCAAATAGTGGATGTTTTTTTAAAATATTTTTTCATGAACAGAGAAGGTCCAAAGATGACCTAGTCTGAATGCAATCATAAAACCCTGGCTCCTTTTCACCTCTCTGTACTTTCTCTGTCATGCAGATCTAACACGGGACAAGGAAGAACTTCATAATGTGGTGCACAAATTCCCAGAAATCTGCACGCATTTGGACAAGATATTGCGCAGCATTGTAGACTATCCAAAAGTCTCTGAGACTGTCCATCTCTACAACAAACAAGAATTTATGGCCTGGCGCCAGAGCCTGGGGAGCAGTTACAGCCAGGTCATTGCTAACCTCAGGTGGCATGTGGACTGGCAGAAAGATGCACCAGCCAATGAGAAAGCTATTGATGAGTGGCTCAACCACTCAACATGATATTGATACTGATGAACAGCATCAAGATACCAGCTTCTGAATGTCTTGGATTCACACTTTGACTTACACACTGATGTTCACTCAGTCTCATGTCTGCAATACAGCCACACTTCCACACAGGCTCTCAGTGAGACTGAAATGCAATTGATGTCTTACTGTCATAGTAACCAAGTATTTTATGAATTTTATTTTATTTTTCTCTGGTAGAAAAATTCAGTAAATTATGTTCTCTCCCTTTCTCTCTCTCTCTCTCTCTCTCTCTCTCTCTCTCTCTCTCTCTCTCTCTCCCCCTCCCTCCCTCTCTTCCCGTCTCTATCGTGGGGTAATTGTGTGAATCAGGAGAGAT
>OMLF01057438.1:10059-21606 GCA_900302615.1 Holocentrus rufus | reverse complement strand
CCTCTGGTGATTTGGAAATCCTCGGAAATCGGTTTTGTTCGAACCGATGGCTGGAAAACATGATCTGGAAAACATGATCTGGTGGTGTGAGATGACAGAGAGGTGAAATCCTGACAACCCAGATCAATTTGCAGGCTGCTCTCTAAAGTCAAAAATGTTTAATATTCATGGACAAACACCTGCACGATCTTGTGTGGTGTGTCGGGATCAAAGCCTCATTCAAAGGGTGAAGCCTGACAACAGCCAGTGAAAAGTTTCTCTCAACAGCCAGTGAAAAGTTTCTCTCAAATTTTATCAAAGTTAGATTTTTTCTATATTGTAAGACA
This sequence comes from Holocentrus rufus, assembly GCA_900302615.1. Lineage (NCBI taxonomy): Eukaryota > Metazoa > Chordata > Actinopteri > Holocentriformes > Holocentridae > Holocentrus > Holocentrus rufus. The sequence continues at coordinate 21,280 of OMLF01057438.1, read as the reverse complement.
ATATCACATATATATTGTATCTGCTGGCTGCAGCTTCACTGAAGCGCCATCACACTTATATTGAGTGAAATATTCAAAACCAAGATGCCATTGTTTTATGGCTGCAGAATTACATCAAATAGAAAATATCTGCATGTCTTGTGCACCATTTTATGCACATTTCCCTGGAATTAAGCAGGACATATTTGGTTCTAGTTGTTGTAGTTGCAATACATCCCGCACTGACTGTCTCTCTCCAGCCACAGCTTGAAACAGCTTAACCCAAATCACACTGGTGCTCACATTAACACATATTAACACACAGTGGTCGGATTGTGCAGGTTCCCGTGAGACTGCAGGTCCTGATGCGCCAGCAGGATAATTGGCATTGTGTGTGCAATGCAGTTTATTTTTATCTAGTTCATTCAAAATGCTGCTGCCAAAGTCCTTACTAATTCAAACAAAAGAGAGCAGCATAATGCCAAAGTGCACAAAATGAAATATAGGGGTCAAAATTGCAAAATGCATCAGAGCTGGAGCTGCCTCGACATTGTGTTCCCCCAAAGCCCCATCTGAATCGCATCACAGTGAGAGCCTGCGTTCCTCCTCTGACCCCTTGATGAGTCTGGTAATGACGCATCTCAGCCAAGGCTAGGAAATGTGCACAGTACATTGTGAGAGGGGCGTTGTTATCTGCTGGGCACGCTTTCAGCTTTGGGCCAGTGTCCCCCCCCCTCCCTCCTCCAGGCCCCTGATGTCCGCCTCCCTCCACAGTGCACAGGATTAGACAGGGAGACAGGGGCTTTTCTTCTGGGTGCTCGCTCTCCACAACCAGTAAGACCACTTGTTATTCTGCTCAGGGTCCGCAGAGTCAAGAAATGAGGAGACGCAGAAGAGGGAAGGAGATGGTGAGAACTCGAGGAGAGGAGGAGATGTATCGCTCAAAATGAAACAAAAACACAAATCTATTCGTGTTGTTGCAGCCATTTGCTGTGACACAGCTGCAAAGTATTCAAGTTATCCCCATGCTGACTTTGGGCAGACACTTGAGCAAGCACTGGTCCGACACGATGCAATAAATCAGACAAGAAAACAGACATGAAAACACATACTCGAGCCGTCAAGAGCGCCACAGAATGGGGCTAAGGGATGTGAGTAAAACAAACACTCTTAAATCAGCCTTGTGATAATGAACTTCTTTGTGTGTGACGCATGTGGGCGAATGTTGTCTTTGGAAATTGTGATGGAAGTGACCAAAGCAAAAAGGAATTGTTGAGAAGTCCGTATGGTGGAAAAGTGTCAGATCTCCATTCTTAAGACATTAAGAAAGTGGGAGTGTCTCCCCTGGACTTAATCACGTTAAGAAAACACAGACAAGAAAGACCATGAGGGAAGAGATGATGTGTTTCTTCTGTTTCAGGTCACACTTTCATGAACTGAGAAAATGCAATAATAAAGATATGGGGAATTATCAAAAGAATCAAAAAAACATTTTTTAAAAGCCTCACAAAAGTGCCACAGCTGCACCAGTGAGCCTTTGGAACTTTTTGCAAAGCATTCCATCGCATTAAAGGTACTGTGTGATAAAAAAACAAACAAAAAAGAAAGTATCACATTTGTAACAAATTCAAGCCATTAAGATTACAATTAGCACCTCATCTGATTTTTAAATGTAAAAAAAAATATTTGATCTATTTTTTTATATCATTATATTGCAGCATTTTGTATTTTTACATTTATTCACATTAATTTATGCTTACTTTTTAAATTGCATTTTTTGTACTGTAAGGTCTTTTATTATAATTTTTTGTACAATTTATTATTATTAGTAATGACATTTTTAGTTCAGATTTTTTTTTACAGGACAGTCTGAGCTTTCCAACAAAACAAATTGCATCTTCATAGGTCAAATTAATGATTTTCAAATATTTTTCAAAAGAAATAAAGGGAATTTTGCGCGCTAGCAATGTGTTTAGGTTTCAAAGGTTTAACTTTTGATCCATGCATGTGACATTGTCGAGACATTAAGCCTGTAATAAATCTCGATTATACTATACTATAATATTTGTGAATGTGACATGCCAAGAGGCAAGGAGGCCACCCATGCCAAAAAAGTCAGCACCCGTGGGACTGACCCGACCTTGACACAAGCTACAACATCTATTCTTTTTTCTTTTACTGGCACAACTCCTCTTTGGCCAACAGAAACACAATGTTGGCCAAACCTGCTGTCATTGGCCTGATAGGTTTATTTTCCTTGCGTCTCCTTGGTGGGCAGCACGGACAGAAAACATTTACTTTAAAGGGGAAGTGGGCAGTGGTCCACACGCCACAGTGCACTGGCACCAAACTGTTTCCATGGCACTTTGTGCAAATCAGAGAGGATTGTGGGAGAGGTGTCAAAAGGTTAATGGGACTCAAGGGAGTGGAGATGACACACGACTTGCATCCGCCGCCCTCACCTTCCTGTGAAGCCACAGTGGCCGTCTCAACGAGTTCAGAGTTTGATTTTGCACAAATGTGGGATTTTTCATGATGTGACGAGGCTCTTGCTCACTTTCTCACTTTCTTTTACCAGCATGTGCACACAACACACACATGACACTGATACACACATCTGTAAATGTCAATAAACCTCTCATTTCCTCTGAAATATTCCTCCTTCAAAAGGAACAGTTCACCCAAAATACAAAAAAAGGACATTCCCACTTATTCTAGGGCAATTTATCCATCCAGATAGTTTCCGTTCCCAATAGGTACGGATTAGAGGCGGAGTGATACAGTTTGCATGTGTTCTTCCACAAGAAATAGTCCCCAGCAAAACTCTTTACCCCTGAGGGCTGTGGATTATATCGGGTATTTGCGTCATTGTTTTTGGAAAAAGCTGCTGCTGTTGAGTTTTTCACATGGAAATCTTCCACAAAACAATACCCACCACGCCCCATTGTACTGGAGTGAAGGGAGACAGACTGGAAACCTCGCCAAATCACACAGAAACCCTAACTGGGAAAATGTATTTTTAGCATTTTGACTGAACTGCTCCTAAATACATAGTTTGACTGAATTTCCCAAAGCTATTTTCCCAAACAAATCCTTCAAAAACACTGTGATACTCTATGAAAATGCGATCCTAAAAAGGTCAGTTTGTGCACTGGAAGAAACTCTTCCCGCAGAGACTTTGGGAAGCAACAACAGTTTGTCATAATCACAGAAATGACAAGAGGCTCTCGAAACTTGGCCAACAGCAGAGATCACAACACAACTGCTCTTTATCAGCCGAGGAGTGTTTTTCCCCTGACAGAGATCACATGGAACGAAGGGCGCAGAGGAGAACGGTATCATCTATAAAAGTTCAATGCATGTTTTCCATCGTCGGATACTCTACATTGCTGCATAGTCGCATTTTGTGATGCTCAATGCATTCCAGGCACTATTTTGAACTTTTTGTTGTACCAACTTTCCAAAAAAACTCTTTTTTTATCCAGTTAGTGATTTCCTACATTCCCCAGAATGGCTTTTGACGTTACTTCACCTTGTTCATTTGGATAAGAATAAGAAAAATACACCACAAAACAACAAAATAGACCCAGAATTGTAAAGTGCATCACTATTAGTGCACCATTTTAAAGGTGCACTTTGCAAAATTCAGTTCAAAATTCAAATTCAAGATTTAATCACACAAATCAACCTACAATTTAAGTGAGGAACATTTGGAATCATCTGAAAAAAACAAATGTGGATTTATCAAAGAGTCTGGTTGATGATGAGAACCAGGTAGACTCAACCATCAAGTTCCATGCTTATTGGTGTTAATTGTATTAAAGTTTTTCAGGGTGGATTATTCCAGGGAACAAATGCTGATTGACTTAATTGAAATCGCACCTTAACGAATGGAAGCAGTGTGAAACACGTGGAGGCCATCTGCCGCAGCAGAGGTGGGAAGTGAGACAGAAGAGTCGGTACTCACCGTTGATGCAGATGAAACACTTGCAGAGACACACACACAGGCACAGCACGAGGACGGCTGCCACACCGCACACTGAGATGAGGATTATCATGGCTGGACCCACTGTGGCACACACAAACACACACACACACACATTTTACCTCAAAATACTGTATGTGCTTTAGAGCTACACTGTGACACGTGTGGCATCTGGGCAAAACATGTTTGAATAAAAAAACTATATTCTTTCCCATATACAGTAACATTACAGTACTTTGTGCCCCTTCAAAGCACCCTTATAATTACACAGGACTAAAATAACTCTGAATACATATGTGGGGAAACAAAACCCTTCATTCTGCTGCACCTCATGGGAAAAAAGGACGAAAAAGGGCGTAACTTCAAAACTTCAAAAAGCAATTTAAGTCATTCTGGCAAAATTTTGAGGCCATGTAGGTGGGTCAATTTGCCAAAAATGATGGCCTATCATAAATTACTTCCATTCTAAATGGCGCATGATGTCATCCACATTGATTTGTATCACTTACAGGCAACGCTGCCTTTCTGCCTTTCCTGAAAATGTTCCCCATGTATCATCAAATGGACAGAGATGATGGCTGGGAAAACCTCTGATACCAAAAACAGATCACGAGGCTTTCCTCTTGGCTGATTGCTGATTATTTTGTTTCATTTCTCCAGGGCATACTGTCTGAATATATTCACATTGAGGTTATTCTACTGTTGGCCCGTTTGCAGGTTCACAAGAGCAACTGGTGGGGGGGTCAAGTATCTTAGTCAAGGGTAACTTGGCGGTCACGGGAAGATTTCTCCGACCAGATTTCACCAGCTGTCTGCAGATTTGACCTGACAACTTTTAAGGTACCAGGCGGCCTCAGGTTATTCTGTCATATTACTACATATCATCCCACTTAGGGTTAGGGTTCCTAATATATGTAACAGAATACGCAGCAAGTCAGTGCTTTGCAGGGCTCAAAGGGTAACAGAAGACCCAAATATGATGTTAAACAAGGTCTTAATCGCCTTGAAGAAGCTAATTTTGCAACAATAACAAGGAATCTGGACATTATCCCACTTGTTACACAGCTACATGCCAAAGACATGAATCGTTTGGTGCAAAATATTGATTTAAAAAGATTGTATTTCAAGTCGTTTACAAGCTTCTGCCAAGAAAAACTGAGCAGGACTGTCAACAAAAATCGACTGGACTCTTTGATTATGGAGTGATGGAACAGATGTGAAACAGCCGTCTGGTTTTGAGATCACGAGCCAATCAGAATTAAAATAAAATAAACACGGATAATAAATAACTCACTGCGTGTGTTGAGCGACGCCGAGACGGGCTTCCCCAGGCCTGGGTGGTGCACGATGCACTTGACGGACAGGTCGCTGAGCAGCCCCGACTGGAGGAGCAGCGTGCTCGTCACCAGCGTGGTGCCGTCGCCCTGCTCGTAGGAGGAGGAGACGGGCGGCCCCAGCGTCCGGTTGTCCCCCTCCACGTTCCACGTGAGCTCCGCCGCGGGACGGGACTGGGCGGTGCAGTTGGCCTCCACGACCCCCGAAGACAAGGTGGTGTGGGTCACCTCTGGTTTGGGTAAAACTGCAGGAGAGGAAAGGAAATAAGGAGCAATATGACACATTATATGATAAAATATGATACAACCCAATTCAATACGATACAACACAATACAATATACAACAACACCTGCAGCATCAAACATGTGATGCATAGAAATACAGTGAAAATGATGCATATTTAGTACAAATAACTTTTTTCTTCAACTAATTTCTTTCATGTCAACATTAAATCTGCTGCAGGATTTGAAGAATTGTAAAAGCAAATTCTTTGAAACTCTGCAACTGCAATGAGTTAAAAATGAGCATTGTGTATGTGCAACGAGTGCTTTTATTCTCTCAGTTTGCTGTTTTGCCTGCATGATATTTATCTCATGTTGCATTTGTTTTGTATTTGCTCAGTCGGACTGCAGACCACAGACATGACAGCATGACAGAGACAGAGAGACGGAGCTCGCTGCCTGTCAATCTCCCCGTCCCTCGGACACAATGACAAGCGTCCGTCCCCGACTGGCAGGCCTGGCAACAGAACTCTGTTACAGACAGGGAACAGAGCGAGAGCAGCTTTTCCTTACAGTGTGTGTGTATGTGTGTGTGTGTATGTGTGTGTGTGAGAGAGAGAGAGAGAGGGAGGGAGAGGGAGAGAGAGAGAGTCCCTCTTTGGTTCAGTCAGTGCAGACAAAAGCAAAGCTTGTTTCGCAGGGCAAGGAGAAGGACGTATGAGCGTGTATACACACACACACACACACACACACACACACACACACACACACACAGAGGCTTTGTGTCTAGGGAAACAGTGAGCCACTCATCCACCGGGCTTTCACCCAAATTAATCACCCCTTTCCCTTCAATGACACCCCCTCCCTCTTTCGACATTATCACTCCTGACACACACACACTCTTGCTCACGCGCGCACACACTCACACCCGGACGGAGATCAACAACCACCCACACTCTTGGGATGTTTCTCACACACTCGGGACCTTTAAAACTCCCAAGTTAGAATCCCTCTGAGGTTAAGCTTGCTGTTGTAAATTCAGAAAACACTGCGGCTTGGAGCGCAGTGGCAGCACTGAAAGGGGAAAAGGGAAAAGGGGGGACGGGGGTTAAGTAGTGGGACGGGACGCGAAGCACCGTGGAGAGTCTCCAGAGCGGGTCAGCACAGTAGTATAATGACCCGCTCCAGTAACTCGCACCACTGGGCTGCTTGTGGTTTGTTTATACACAGTGTTTCCCTTTCCTGTGCTATATGTAGGATGCTAGCACACACACACACACACACACACACACACAGAGGGAGAGAGAGAGGGAGAGAGAGACAGGAACACCCACATTTCCTCTCAGCTCACTGCATATCACCGGTGTGTGTCAAGAGCAACCGGAAAATAATGTCAAAAGACGGACGGTGTAAAAGCACGTGGCCCTTTGATAACCCAAAGTGTAGAAAATAGTTCCATCCAGAATAGGTAAGGTCTCTATTTTCACTTTTTTTTACCTTCGAAAGACCTTTTAGCGACTTCACTCTTCACTGACTACTTATGACGAAAAAGGGCTTGATTTTCAGACACAAAATTAGAAATCAAATGGCACCAAATCTGTTTCATCTCCGGTGTTCTGGGCCGTTCTTTGTGGTGACAAGTAACCTCACACATCAGTTTTTCAATTCTAGTAATCAAGTGCTTCGTTTTTTTTAAATAACCAAGCGCAGTATTTTACATTATTACATATTATGATATTGTTGGTGTAGAAACAAGTGAAAAGTATATTCCCAACTATTGTTTCTTCATGTAGGATTAAATAATGAAGACCTTTTAGTAACTAACATTCTCTAACATGTTACTTTTCTCAATGGATAACACTACAATGGAACAAGTTACTTTTTGTGGCAGTAATGTTGTGATGTAACGAGTGACTTTTAAAAATAGCATGACTCAATACTGAACCTGATCTCATACAAATGCTTCACACAAGTGCTTCTCCTAAGGCCCATCAGTGCTCATACATTCATCATTCATTTATATCAGCATGAGTGGGCTGGTCAGAAGGTCAGAAGTTCGAAAGTTGGAAAGAAAGTTCAAAAGAAGGTTCGAAAGAAAGTTTGAAAGTTCGAAAGATCAAAAGAAAGAAAGAAAGAAAGAAAAAAGAAAGAAAGAAAGAGCCACACCCTCACCGTAAACAGAGAGGCAGGCGGTGGCGCTCCTGGTGCCTTCTGGGTAGCTGTGGAACTCGCAGGTGTAGCAGGCTTCATCCTCCGTCGTCACCTGCTGGATGGTGAGCTGGGTGTCGCCCAGCGAGCGGCTCAGGCTCACCCGGCCCCTGAACGGCTCCTCCACCCTGGACTGGCCCTGCTCGGCGTAGGAGGCCACGCTGGCGGTGTCGCCCTGCTCGGCCGTCTTGCTCCACAGCACCTGCCGCACCCGCTCCGGCTTGCTGTGCCAGCAGGACAGGGTGACGCGCTTCCCGCTCACCACCGTCTTGTTGCCCTCCATGCTCACTTTTGCTGGGAGAGAGGCAGAGAAGCGTCATCGAAATCAGCTGTTTTTTTTTTCATGTTTAAAGGAGTTGACTTTAATTAAGCCATGAATCCTGATTTGACTGAGTGATTTTGCCCTGAGATCAAAAGATATTTTGATTATTACTTGAGCACTGACAAATAGATTAAAAGCGGCGAGATTAAGACAATGTTTAAATAATAACTCATACATTTTTTGTATAATAACAATTTCTAGCAAATTAAATTATAGTGTAATTCCTCTTCCTCATTTTGCTGAGGACCCCTTGGAAGCCCCCAGACCCCACTTTGAAAACCACTGATCTAAATAAGAGGAGCTATTCACACACACAGCTGGAGCAGTACGTTATATACAGATACTGGATTAAATTGTGCTGGTGTCAGACAAACTGGAATGTGCGTATACATCAAATGTATACAATAAAAAACTTTTACAGGACTTTTGCTTCTGTGTTGGAGCAGGAATAACAAAGAGGGCTCTGGGAGTGATCAAAAAAACAAAGAGCAAGTGTGTGTGTGTTTTGCTGGTAAGGAAGCACCAAGGGTGGCCGGGCTGGTGAGCTCTGACTGATGATCTGGGAGTTCAGACATTAGCCTATGGTACTTCCTGTTTCCGAGAGAAGCATTCTGGGACTTCGGAGCCAAACAAAGTGTGTGAACCGATGCACGGCAAGCTGCCAGGTCACTGGATCAAGAAATAACCGAGCTGCTTAGAAACGACATGATTTCCACAAATAAACACACTCGCAGGAGTCTCTGTCCTCAGAGAATGAGGAGCAGAAGTTCAAATGTGCTGCAGCGCTCAAAATGTTTCTGAAGACAAGAGACTGGGCTAGAATATTTTTGCTCCTACAGAGTACGGTGTTTTATTGTTCCTGCAGGGAAATTCATTTTTCACTTTCCTTCCTCCACAAGAAGTTCAGAGGTCAGTTACAGATCAGCAGCTACATGCAGAAATGAAACTATTCCTCACTTTGCTGAGGACCCACTAGAAACTATAAGTGGGAAAACTCCAGAAAAGCCAAACTCACCTGTGATGCTCAGGCAGGTCACCGCCTCCTGCGCCCCGCTGGGGTAAACGTCGAAGACGCAGCGGTAGCAGCCCTCGTCGCCGGGCCCCGCGCTCTTGATGGTGATGGAGCTGGCGTCGTACTGGGACGGGGTGAGCTCCACGTTGGGCAGGCGCGTGGAAATGCGGGCCGGCTCGCCGGGCCGGTACGCCAGCAGCACCTCGCTGTGCCTGTTGAGCCAGCGCACCTGCTTCACCGTGTCCTGCACACCCAGGGTGATGTTACAGCCCAGTGTGAAGGGATGACCCGCCACCGCGCTCAGATTGGCCGGAGCCATGACCTCACCTGACACACACACACACATCAGCCCCATGAGTCAGCACAGTCAGTAAGTGGTATTTACCATGGAATTGTATATTTAAGTTAAGTCAGGAGAGTGGTTACTATTTTAAGAAAGGCTTGACATTTTAAAGCTGCACTTGGAGTTTTTATCAGTCTAAATCAGAGGGTCTTATTTGAGACCATTGAGATTTTCACCCAATTAGAGCAAATAAAGTTTTGGTGTTGGGTAATGACACTTCTTCATGCACAAGAAGAGACAAATTGAGTTTTAAAGGTGAAATGCACCTTTAAACTCTCTCTCTCACACACACACTCACACACACAGCAAACCAGCCATGTTGGTAAGAATGAGCACATTCTGGCTAGTTAAGTCCTTAAAGGGAAGGTTCACCCAAAATGTCAAAAATATTTCCCACTTATCTCTAGTGCAGTCAGTCTATCCAGATAGTTTCTGTGTGATTTGTCAAAATGTTGTATTTTCCTGTTATCTTTGTGGACTCCAACACTGTGTGTTCAGATGGGAATGCATTTGTGAGATGCAAAGAAAAAACTAGATATGATAAACTTAACAGCACCAGCTCTTTCCAAAAACAACATATCCAACAAGGTCCACAGCCCTCGGGAGCAAAAACTTGTTGGGAACTATTTCCTGACAAAGAACAACAGCAAACTGTATCTATCCACCCAGGAGGTGTACGAACTCAAAGGCATTTTTGGTTTCCTTCTGGGCGGACGGACACAGGTTGCAAATGCATACCCATTCCATCTCATCATATTCTCATTGTATATCTGGGATGCATGGCTTGCTTTAGAGGTAAGTTAGGAAATACTTCTTTTTTTGCACTCTGTGTGAACTGTTCCTTTAAATTACACTCATCTCTTGCTGCTATTGGGAGCCACCAACATGCAAACTTAATGCAGCTTCAAATTCATCTAAGAACACCTGAGAAGGAGCGGCAGCTGATCTAATAAAAACAATCGATTAATAATGTTTAAGTTATTGGTCACACAGGCACCTTGCGTTGTGGAGACAATGACTCCCACTATCCAGAGCAGCAGACATCGCAGCGGGGCAGATGCACACATCGCACACATCCAGGCTGCAGCTGCAAACACCAACATCAGGAAAATAAGCTCATATCTCACTGGGAACTCTAACACCATGCTTTTTTTAACATAAATACTTCGAATAACGTTAAATTAACAAAGAGTTCAGTGACGTACCCCCGTCAGTTGTCCAGTGTTGTGACTTGCTGAATTGCTGTGGGTCAGTACAGCGGTAGCCTCATCTTACTGGCACACTGGCTGCTGTAATGGGAAACACAGAGCCAGAGGATGACATGAGCAATGACAGCATCACCTCAACATCACAGTCCAGGCAATAGATTACACACGTCTGCTTGAAAATCCAATAACAACTGGCTAAAACTGCTGCTTTGGGGGCCTTGGGTGCATCTATGGAGGCTTTAAAGGTGATTGCCATGGTAATGTAACATGCTAGCATCAACAACAAACAACAATTGCTGCTGATTCAAGAGACCTCGCCTGGGGTCTAATGAGGTTTTACATGTCAGTCCACAGCATGCACGCTTTCCTGGCAAGCCCTTAATCATCTGGCAACCATACAAAACCACTTTGATGTCTAGACAGCTCCTGCTATGAGGATTTCAAAATCAATACTTCCGAGATCCAGCCTCAGAGAAATTACAGTGGCCAGGTGATGGTGAAAGATGCGATGAGAGGCTGTTAGTCACTGCAATGATCGCAACACGTTGTTGTGGGATACTGGGAGCGGTTGACAGAGTGTGTGTTGGTGTGCTGAGGGTGCAGGCACC